>JAQFYC010002733.1:0-23988 GCA_034694165.1 Tomocerus mixtus | reverse complement strand
TACTTACATATTTTGTCTATTAACCTTGACTGTTACCATTCCAATACTTCGGTGGACCGTTTACCATGGTTTATTTAAAGGGGCTTTTGTGTTGTGCATTTTCCTAAGGATTGTTAAGGTGGCGTTTTGTCGATAGGTACTTATTTTATGCTTCCCTCCCAACTGTAACCTAAGTGCCTTACACTTTATCCTTTTCACATTTTATAACCTAACCTAACCTAAACATGCTCTTTGTTGTGTATTTTGGAAGGAAGCATTTAGGTGGCATTTGAAGTGCAAGCATTCATAAGTATCCATTCATTGATCAATTTATCTTTCCCTTAAAGTCTGTAGGAACATTAAGAGGCCTTGCAAAAGTGTTACTTTATTTCTGACGAGAATATTTTGGCTTGACAACACTAAATAAATAAAAGGAATTTATTAAAAAATGGATCTCATTAGAAAAAGTACGGTACTACGTAGTTAGCGTACTTACAGAGTATTTCTAACACATGTACACACGTGCTACAGACACAGAAGTCAATTCATGTCTACCACATTGTCTACCGTGCACAAAATGTGTCAGATTTCATATGTACAAAAATCAACTTAAGCATGACAATAATTAAGCTATTGGAGAGGGTTACATAATATAATCACGTATGTATGCACGTACAATTGTGGAATGCTGTTATATAGTTATATATTATATTACTATAGCTATGTATGTCTGTATGTATATAAAATATATACTCAATGGTGGAAAGATACCAGTAATAGTAATTCTATCTGTGGCAATGCGCAATTATGTGCCCATATTATTTTAGGTACTTAGTACTTACATAAGTATGGTGCTTTTAACATTGATACAATTTATAATCTGTACAAGGCATGCACACCAAACTTACTTAGGTAGTTAGGTACATTGATATTATTAGGTACTAATTGTACATATTATATTCATGTAGGTACTTTTGGCTAAACCAAAGCTAAAAGACATTGCATTGCATTTAACTGAACTGAAGTTATTACCATTAGTGTTGGTGTGTATAGTGAGCATTTCGCTAATTGCATTGGAAAAACAAACAGTAGAGATAGTAGAGTAGATTTCTGATGACTCCATGTATGTATGTGTACGCAAAAATACACATGCAAAGCATACTTTGTATCTCTTACTTATTATAGTAACTATATGTACAGATAGCAATGGTAATTAAAAACAGAACAAAACTAACTGAAGGATTAAATAGACGAGAGTGAGTGAGGAGAGTTTAATGGGAAATCTGTGTCTGTGCAGATCACCCTTCAAAAAGTGATCTATCTCATTTATCTATTTCTTTACCGACTTGCAAATTGTAAGTTTCTCTATTTCTTAACTCCCACAATCCTATTTACTTATATGATATATGTAGATCATATAGTTATACGAAATTCATTCAACGTATAACAGATTCATTACTCATCCAAAGTTTAATTCCGGTTTACTCTTATTTCGGCATTCATTCCTCGTTCTATTCTTAATTGTCCTTAGTTCATTTACCATTCACAATTTACTAAGTAACTCTCTGTGTTATTTTAAATTGGAAGAATGAAATAAGTTAAAGATTCATTTCAGTTCAACTTCAACTCCAGTTCTCTGATTAAATACTAAATACCCTTCTTGTATACTTCTTAGCTAATTATATCCGTCTCTCGAAGAGTCAACTGTGCAGAGGACGCTGGGTGGTGCATACAAAGTAAACAAGTAAGAAGAAAAGGATTAATTAGGTGTTAGGGTTGCCCTTTTTGTTTGCCAAATATTTCTGTAGAATTGAAACTTTCTGTAGTGATACATATTGTTAAAGATCCAATTCAGTTAGTGTGGACATTACCATTGGGGGAGACAGAGTAGGGCTAGTTTAGGAAAAGACAATCTAGTTTGGTTTTATATAGAAAATTAATATATATATGTTAATTTGTATTTTTGGAACATTAGTAATATTCGCAAAAGATTTATCTTTGCTCCATGTGAAGAATATTAGTAGAAAGTGCCGTTTGCTACTATAAACTACAATTTACAATACAATAGTTATGTGCTCCACATTTTCTTGATGCTTTTGCTTACCACCAGCAGCATACAGTCCGAAGAAAATTGACGAGTTTTGATTTTGATGCTTCTCAGAAGGGTGCGTTCATTTCTCCAATTTATTGAACCAGTTATTTTCGTATTAATAAAACGTTGCTACGTATTTATAATTGAAACAGTATTACCAGATATCACTACAAAAGCCATATAATTTAATATATCCATTTAATATAAGTTTTTATATATGTTTTAGTATGTAAAACATGTGCATTTTATTTTAGGAAATACGGCAATGTGTTGACATTATCACAACCGTATCTATTTATGTAATTACTTAATGGAGTTATTCGTCAGCTTGCTGACTTATTGTTGTATTGCTACTATTAAAACAGCATGTACAATTAAGTAGTTCAAAGACGCAATCGGAATCAAAGTTAATAACTCGGAGAATTTCAGCACAAAGGATGGAATGATATTATATAAAGGTGAGGTGACGGCGGAGAGATTCAATTTGTGGAGATGCAGATGACAAAACGTGAGACGTCCTCATTGCTGGTTTGTGGCTTGCTCTCCTCATCCTCATCTTCTCCATTATCTTCCCCCTCGCTCCCACACATTTATTTTTAAAGAGAATTACTTATTATGTATAGTTGTCACGGCGTTTCTATTATATTCTGTATTCAAATACTTATACCTGGCCTGGAAAGGATCTTCTTTTGATTGTGTCCACAATTTTCCATGACATTGAGATTAGACAAGGTTCTTTCCTTCAAATAAATGTCCAACTACAAAGTATAAGCTCAAAAATTGTATAAGCTCAAAATAATGTTATACATACTAATTGGCTATTCACTTCTATATGTATATTAGGAATAATCATATTATTATGCTATGTTCATTATTTCACATTCACGTTTATTTATAAAGAGCGTATGTGGTATTGCTGTATGGAATAATGTAGTCATTACGTAGCATAAAATATTTATTTCTAGATGCAAGGAGTCTTTGCACTGAAATGAAAGATTAAAATTATCTATAGTAAATAGATTTTAGTGCTTACATTGGCTTTGGATTGAGTTAGACGTACGATGTCTCAAAGGCTGTACAATATCTCTAATGTGACTACTAACGAAAATCACTAATGTATTAGTATTAGTATTTATCAGGATGATTTCAGCATTTTTGGTTTTACATATACGCGCATGAACATTATAAGCTAAATCATTTTAAAATAGTAAATACAATAATAGGGGGTCGCTGGAAACCGAAATGCAGTACTAAATAGTTTTACCCCTGGACTAGATCCTAAGTAATTAATCCATATTTATGAAGTGGGGTATTGAATATTCAGCGAAGTAAGTAGATTAGACAAATAATATTTCTAATACGACTCTACCATGCATTTTTGTTTGTATAGTATATTACATAAGTAGTTATTCATACATACATAGTGTAATATAAAATATTGCTTTAAAATATGCGCAATGAATATTCAAAGGGGGACAACGTATTACAATTTCTTTGTCTTTTAGAAAAATTAGATCATTTCTTGGGTAGCCTAATATATTGTATAGGTAAATTGAAATAGTTTTTATATTTTAGTGCAGTAAGATGACAGTGGATATTTAGTAAATAAATTTGCTTATTTGCAGCAAATCTCTCGTCACCGAGGGAGTGGGAGGATGTCAGGTTCCGGCTCAGGAGGAGGAGGAGGCGGTGGAGGAGGAGACAGTCTGCAGAGTCACACAATGACGAGTAGTCTGAGCAACAGTCTGACAATCAGTCACAAAGAGTCCCTTCCGATGAAAGCGTCGGCCACCACGTCCACCGACTCCATCAACAACGTCAATAGACATCCCCTCAGCTGCTCCATATGTCTAGACAAATACAAGAACCCAAAGGTACGTACACAAATACTCATTTTATTTTTCACTCTATCACCTATTATATATTTACTCAGGTAAACTCCATGTAACTTTCTAGTAGCAATTAGTCCAACTAAATGATAAATTCAAATTTTATCAGATAATTAATTTTCCTCAGAATCAGAATCAGAAAATCATTGTTGAATTAAGTGAAATTTGAATTGGCAACTTAATTAAGTAAAAGAAATAGACACAACATTTAAATTCGAGGCTTTTACATACTATGAAACATAATGATACAATATAATTTCTCATTCATGCATCCAGAGTTAAATTCGCGGTTGCTTTAAATATTATCTTTGTTAATATTTAAGCCAAGTTATTGCGATGATTATTAGTTTAAGATACATAGATGTTCTATTAATTAGCACATAATATTCTACCTGTATTTGAAGGAAGTAAGATATATAACAAGACGTATTTTATGAATTAGAGCAGGTAGAAGCCTTCAGCCTACAAGAGTATTTGCATTTTGAATTAAATGCTAAGAGCTGTAGCACAGATATAAGTAATTATTTATATAAATAGGAAGAATGCTTATAGTTCGAGTGTGCAAGTGCTCGTCAAAGGAATGCAATAAATAATTGAATTGTGGAATTTATAGATGATAATAAATAATTGATGCATGTAAAATGTAAAAGATAAGATGAGATGCATACTGCATACTTAACCGACTTAATTATGTTATTGCGTATAATCTCAGAATGCAATTGCGGTAGACTTTTCGGTGCATGGCAATTTGTGAATATATTTATATTTTGATGAACTAATGATTAAACCACTGCAAAGCAACTACATTTGTGATATTGGCAGAGTACGTTTGCATTCCCTGATATGATAACAGAAACATTACTGCTCACTTAAATGATAAGAGATTTAAATTGAATGAAGTTTCTGAAAAGTAGCACATATTTAAATACTCATTGATAAACTGTAACAAAACAAGAAAGGAATTACTTATTATTATCAAGTGTGTACTTTTATAGTGTATTTAAATAACTGTGTAATGTAATTATTCCCATTCGCATGAAAACTTATCAATTTAAAATTCTCCCATGGCATGCCAGTGAATATAAGGAGGTTTTAATTGGCAATGCACTGCACACTGCATACTATCAATGTTTTTTCCTGTTATGGAAAGTTCCTTCCTTTCAAAATACATTTAAAATGTACAAAGTAAATGCAAAATGCAATGTGGAGCTAAAATGCTTAGGATAAGGATGGCGATAAGTTAAAGTACAAAGCGATGCTCATTAAACTGTGACTAGGGCATAACAAAGTATAATAATATGTCGGTTCCTCCTGACATTGTGTGAACTAATCTGTGATCTAAATACATGCTGTTATAATTGTTGTCGTACTTGTACAATACTTGTACTTGTAACAGAGACTTTGTTGAACTTGCTTACTTTTGGGTAAAGTAAGAATTTATAGTAGCCTTTTGGACATCTTTAAGGAAAATTAAAATTAATCTCATTCCTTCCTTAGTATTCTATTGCTAATAAATAAATATGGGAATGCGCCACAGATATTCAGCCAAATACTTATGTAAATTAATTCAAGATGGAATTATTGCAGAATTTAAAGATGTCACTAGACTTAACTTTTACGGTTTTAATCCTTCTTTCTTTGTGTTAGCAGTTAGGGTTCTAAATAATGTATTCTTGACTCTAGAATATCTGCTATCAGGAAAGAAAGGAGAATCTAATTCAGAAAACCACCTTTAATGTGTTTCATAAAATTCTTCAAAGGGCAATATAATTCATTAACTACTTTTTTATATTTATCTTATTTGTGATAAATGGAAAGTTTGGAATCTTATCCTCGCGATTTTGAAATAGTAACCTCCCTCGTTACAAATCAGAGTTTTCTAAATACATAAGAAAATAATCGTGTAATAGAAGAGATGTGTAATGCAAAGATTCATTTTATAGGCAGAGATTACTGCCGCCAAGTCAAAGCAATTAATATCCTGGGTTCTATGAAAGATTAATTATTATACTTTAGTTTGATATTGCTCTTTAAGCTAACTTGACTTTGACTTGAACTTTAATTAAGCGCAACTACAAATAATTAAAAACTGTATGCTACACATTGCTGTGCTGACAGCTAATTATTTTAATTTGATCACAGCAGTCAAATACATTCCAATAATTAAATAATAATTTATTTGATATTAATAATTATCAATACAAATTCAAAATACTCAATGTGCAGATGTGTGTACGATATAAAAGCTACATAGAGTATTAGTAATATATTAATTTGCATATAGACTGGCTTTTTAAAGTTATCTGTTTCATTATTTTGTACATATTTAATTAGATTAAATAGTTATTGACCGTTTCAAAGTATTGACTTTTTTAAAATAGAAATTCCAAAGCCATTTAACTGTTGTGCTACTGAATGGAAATTGTGAAGCTGCTCAGTAAAGAAATGAACTCCACTGTCAACCGCCAGTCTTGGAAAGCTCATGTAAAGTGTCATGTCATGTCATGTACTAATCGTAAGGTTAAGTACATAACAAGTAAATAAGTAGCTCTGTCAGTTCCCTGTGTATTTATCTGTGTGCATACAATACACCCAACTTAAACACTTATAATTCACTACTTATTGTTGTGAATTATAATGTATGCCGGCCGAGTTGTGCTCAGCCGAGTGAACCAGTTTTTCCGATGTGTTCTATCAAATACTTATTTTATGTACTTAGTAAGTGAGTTTTAATTTTGATTTGAATTGCAAACTTGCCAATCTTCTTTTCCCTGTACCTTTGGTAGCATAGCAGATACTTACTTGCTTTCGCACTAGGTACTACTTCGTGTTAGCCATCAGAATATTAAAATGATTAGCTCCTAATAATTAAGTGAAGTGTGGCAGTGTCATGTCAGTTAATTATTATCTGCATGTACCCATGGATCATATTCACTTATTATTTGTTTTTATCAGTATTCGATAAAGAAAAAGAACAGATCCATTCTACAATTTATATGTGGTACAGATATAGCCAAATACTTGCTTCATTTCATTTCGGATACCTAATTAGTATGTATCATCATTTTTTAGGAATTGAACTTCTAAGTAAGGTGTAACTAACGCACCTAAAGAGAAAAACTACAAGTGTTTGCTAAGACAAAAATAAGTACATGCATGAATACGAAATTGTAAAATAAGCACCAAAAATTTGTATTATTAAAATCATTTAATCGCTAACCTATTTATTTAGGTAAGTATTTATTTGACCTATTTCGGGTAAAATGTTCTTGTTACCAATGAAAGTGCTACTATTATATTTTAAATGTTTTATATTTTATTGAGCTCTGTTGTAAAATAATTAACATTAACAATAAAAAAATACAATTGAAATGGTTGCTTAAGTCACGGTATTGTTAACTGAGAGGATAAAGGTTAATTGTGCTAGATAAAATGGACAATTAGCATAATTTATTAAGGACTGTTGAAGTTTAGTCCTATGGAGTAGTATACTTAATATGTAGTTCAATTTCAGTTAAAAATACAAGAAACTGTGCGTGTACATACTTTAAAGAAATATACCTACTTAAAAGTACAAGCAAGTACTTAAGTAGTTGTTTATTATTTAAATACCTTTAAGTATCAACTTATTAAAAAGTGACAAGGTGGTTGTACAAATGTTAAAAGCCAACTGAGCTGTAAGGTACGTAATATAAGACTTTACTATATACTTATGTATAGTACCAATATTAACATTTCATTTGACTAGTTGCTTTGTCAGTTGATATCAATACGAAATGCAGAAGTTGGTAAACGAGAAGCTAGCGGTTAATTTATTCATCTCATGATTGAATTGGTTATCGTTAAAAATGTTTGTAGTTTGTTTGTAAGTATGACATTATGATGGGATGATGTCTGTTGAAGTACTTAAGCGAACCTTTTTGTGTGTAACTACTATTTTGCATCCCATTTACTCTTTATATTATTTGAATAGCTATAAGTAATGAGAATCTTTATAGGCAAGAGTATATCGTATATCTGAATCTGAATATATCAAGGAAAACCCTATGTGTATTTACATGGAAGCAGTTATTCCTGATTTTGTGCCAGAGTTCCGCCCTTATTTATTTATCAAAACTAATTATTCTCATCAGAGCATTTAAGTTTTAAGAAGCGGCACACTCATGCATGTAAATAAAACATTGTTAAATAGAAAAGGGAAACGAAAAATTTGTTGCTTCTGTTCACTTCATATCTAATGATTTAATTATTAATTAATTAATGTACCCAAATATCTACAGTTATTTATCGTAGCTAATTAACTATAAAATAATAATATATATATTTGTAGTTATAACAATCCTACTCTATAAAATAATATTTAAGTATGTTGTACGAGTTTGCTTATCTGTTAAAATGATTCTGAAACGGTTTTCAGAGGTAGGAATTTATATTTTTATATTTATTATTGATCAATGTAGTGAGCATAATTATAATTGGCTTACGAAGGTACACAACGTTTTAGAGAATAAACATTTTAAATGAGAAAGAAGAAAAGAAGACAGAATTTTGCTTGTCATCACGTCAAAAATTAAATCCTAGGTGTTTTACTACCGTGACTTGGTGTGATAGATGTGGGCTTTTGACATTAATTTTGATCTGAATTAGAATTGACATGAAAATTGAATCGATAAAAAGGTTATAATTTGCTACAATAAACCTTAGGGCATACGATTATTGCTTGGGTGAGTTATGTGATGAAATCTCGTGCAATTCTTTTAGGTGACCGCCCATTTATTTACTTCGTGTATCAAACAAACGTCTCTCACTTCGAGCCATTCTCTCTCCATCACTATTTGCAATTCCCGTGTCTAAAAGTGTGTATAAGAGATCCCGGTATACATAACTATCCAATTTAGCGGTTGCAATCATATGGAGTAGATCTATGCATGTAGGTATTTACTAGAATATTTATGTTATTAGAAATGCAAATAAGTATGTGATTCTCGCAGGCTTGGTTGGCTTCTCCTGCTAATTTATTGCAAATAGAACTCGTTATTGAATTTGCAGTTTAGTTTATACCTTTACCTTTGCAAATACTACTCTTCAAAGTCAAAGGGAATTTGGACGCAGTAAGCGATATGATCCTCACTATAACTCACATATGTATACATATACATACATGCACACATGTATTAGAGATACAGTCTGCTTGTACTACAAATATAATACAGTTCGGAATGGCCTTGTGCCAACAAACTGTCAATTCCAGTGCCAATAAAACATCTGCACTGCAATTTCAATTCAATAAACCTACTAACCAGCCTGTCAAACTCTAATGTACACTCTCCTTTCTATTAGTTTAGCAAACAAATCCACATAACTTACAATTTTACGACACAAAGCTGAAACAGTAATTGGGCTTAAATAGAAATATTTTGGGTAAATGTATTATTTATTGCACCTTGAAATGCTATGCCAAATAAAAAATTAAAAAAATAAAAATAAATTTCGTTGAACATTAATTGTAAGTTATGTGTATTTTTGCATATTTTGCCAATATTTCCGTAGATACTGTGTTATCGAATTAAATAATCTGGGAAATGATTATTAACGACAAAACTTTTATGAAAAATAATTTATATAGTGTCTTCCTAAATGGCAACAAGCTTTTATGATTCGTTTAATGGAAAATAAATTTTCCTTCTTTGCTGAATGCAATTTCTTTCTGATTTTGACTATGTGAAAGAAAAAGTCAATCGTAAATAAATCCCTTAACCTTAAAACTAACAATAAGTAATTGTATTTCTGAAAACTACTTGCAATTCTTTGCTGCGATTGCAACACTCGATGAAACAATGTATTTATGTACATTACACGTTCACCCAAGACACTTTGTACATTTCCATTAATTCGGAGTGTATTTTTCCATGCTATCGCATGACACAAGCAAATAATTTCTTTCATCCTCCTCCTCCTCGATTTAATTTCTTTTAGTCTGCTCCTGATCTGCACTTTCCCCATTTGGCTCTTTTGGTATGCGGAGAGAGAACATTTATTTATATCTCTATGAAATGTTTCTATTGCTCACTTTACTTATCGTTAGCTTAGCTTTGCTCACTTTACATGGGTATGTACTATGTACAAAGGCAGGAATTCCATTAATATGTGCAGAGTGTAGTCTAGTGGAGTGGAACAAGGCGAAATGTTCGGTCCAGTCGACTAAAGTACAAAGAAGGCATTTTGCCAACTGGAAACCCATTTCGTAAAAGATATCTCACTCTGGATACACTGGGTGTTGAAGAAATAGTAAAGAAAGTTGCTTCCTTTTTTGGAATAAATAAATGTTGGGAACGAAAAAGCAAATCCCCTAAAATATTTCATGCCAAAGCCATAAGCTATTATTTTTCTTGAAGGATGGATGGAACCGGAATCGATCTTTTTATCTTTCCAAGGAATGGAATGGGCCGTGAGCTAAGCTAAAGAGGATTGTTACAAATCGGTTCCTTCCACTTAAAACTTCAAATATTTTTGGATGCTGATGCTGAGGTCATGTCGTATGCATTCCGTATTGCAATATCTGTGGGTATTGACGTTTCCCTATTCTCAGGAAGTCAAAATGCAATAAAAGTGAGTGTGTTCACATTAAGCAGGGAAAATAACGCTAACAATAGTATTTAATGGGATGGTAATGTATAATGCATAAGATTTTACTTTGTTTTGTATTGTACTTTCTGTCTGTATGCAGTTCATTACCATCATCATTACCATCATTCAAATATTATGTAGATTTTAATTAGAAGGAAAGAATAGGAATATCTGTAATATGGAACGAAAGCACTTAACTATGAAGTTACTAAATTCTTTGTAAAATCAACGCTTCCATTTTGTACCTCCACCTGCCTGCATATTTCAAACGTGAGTTTACTAAAATGTGTTTTAAAATGTAATAAACCGTTACAGAACGGACGTAGAAAAATTTTTGAGCTAGTAGTATAATAGACGATTCAAGGATATTAAATGTTCGCCACACATTTAAATAACATCCGTTATGACAGTTAACATTACTAGTCACTAACGAAGCTTAGAAAATAATTTTGTTTCCATTTACCTGCTTTTCAAAAAGTTGCAATGAAAGGTTTTTAACGGGTGTTACATTTAGGTTTACATTGTGTGCCATTTTCAGGAATGTTGCTAATCATTGCAATGAGAATATTTTCGCAGTCGCAAGCAGCTATGAGGAACATAATTGTAATAGTGTTAGTGTTAATTAGTTAAAGGCGCATTGAAGAATGCGAAATGTGTTGTAAAGAAATAACAAGAAAGCAAAGACGTTATGTACTAGAATATGCAATTTCATGAGTATGGATAAATGTGGAAGAAACATCCGGTAAGCGAACAAAATGTTAATAAATTGCTTTAATTATTGCTCCAAGGAAAATAATAAATAAGAGATAAAGATACAGTCTAGTCTATTCTACAAAAATAGCATACCTTAGCAAAGTTATTTAGAAAAGATATTTGAAAAAATAAAAGAGCACGAGGTCGAGGGCGGAGCAAACAAAATCTGCAATTTAAATTGTTGAATTATGCATGGAATGGAAAAAAAGACAGTGTATTTTGCAAAAATGATTTTACGCAATAAGCAAACACTATTATTACACTACTTGTGCAACAGAACAGAAAATCCATTTACGCTATAATCATAATCCAGCCAAAATAATAATATGGGTGAATTTTTCGAATTCGTAATGGTAATGGTAAGGGAAGATGTTTGAATGAGTTATGACTAATTACTTTACGCCAGAATCTCTTGCAAATAAAAACTACTAATAATAATGCTTGCAGTTAATCGGAAGAATTTGCATTTTAAATGCAATTTTAAGTAGACATTCCAACAAATAATAAATTCAAGCATTTTTTCGAAATCCTTTCACTGCTATTAATTATTGCTGATATTTTATGCATTTGCTTCTTATAAGATAGCATACTGTCTTTGGCCACGCACTAAGCACTACGTACTTATTTTGGTTAGTATGTTATTGCTCGAAAGTGTGATAGGGATGAGATAATCATAATGAAAAGGAAAACGGAAAAATAAATAGTTTGAAAGGTTTCCTACTCTTTTGGATATAAATTTACGTGATCTTGGATTGGATTTCTCTCGCACCGGAATAGCTATTACATATTCATGTGCAACTCCTGCTATTAAATCACTTATGTCGAGGGCAGGGCTGAGGCTTGTGTCTATTAGCATGAGCATCGCTATCACTAATCCTATTATCTCATACTACAATTATTCTGAAGCACTATTTGCAAGAGATTAGCAATGCAATGGGTTCTATTTTATATTAGCATACACATTATTATGATTGCCTAGCACAGGAAACCCCTTCTTTAAATAACTATTGCAATAGAGTCAGGTAATAATGTACAGATCATGTAAGGCCTCTTCTTTTATAGTAACGTAACGTGTGTATGTACGAATACTTAATATATTGGGCTAGCAGTTTGTGTGTAGAGTTTATACAGCTTGTAATTGTGTTAGATATACTATTATGCAGAAACCAGGAATGCTCATCATTATCATTACATCACCATCAAATCTCTCGGTGTGATAGAATGAAAAGGGATTTTTATTTATGATTACCTTTACCCACATTCAATTAAATTGCTTCCTGCATAATAGAAATTAATTTGGCTGTTTCACTTTATTGGATATTAATATATTAGAGGGAATTTTGAGGAAAACTTTGAAGTATGCCGCAAGAGCAATAAATTATTCAATGACGGTAAAGGATGGAAAGGGGATTAGTAGTTCACTATGAATTGTGTTAAGCAGACTTCATTTGTACTTGCCTTACGCTATCGTAAGTAGGAATTTTTACAGATGTTCTATAATTTCCAGCGAGTTTTATTAGTAGATTAAATTTTATCGGAATTTTTTTGTATAATCCTGATACGTAAGTATTTAGGTAATGTCAAATGTGACTGCATCATTTCTACGGTCATAATTTTCTAACTTACATACATACTTAATATTGTAATATAGATACAAATAGATAAGATACATTATATATTGTGTGGAGGAACAAAGTTACACATGCGCAATAGAGTTTACGGAGACAAAGGGCAAGTTCTATTCATCCATTTTAGATGAATGAGTGTGCATGAGCCAATAGCGTTGCTGTATTTCGTAGAGTGGGATTCTTGTTCCTCTACCCAATACACAAGTAATGCATCTTATCTGTCTATATTACAATACTTTTGACTTTGCTTGGTGGAGTTAAACATTCACTAGACTTATTGTTAGTTCAAGGAACTGACGAACTGAAGCATTGAAGTTGGATGGGCACTGGCAGCCTAGTATTTTTGTTCATTTGCATAATTTATAACTCTGGAATCAGCAAAGTGACTGCGCAATTACTAGTATTATGTAGATCATGTTAAAAATTTAAGTGTACAGTTAGTACTTGTAGCTTAAAATTTAGGAGTAAATATTTAGTACCTAAGTATATACATTGCATAGGTAAGAGAAGTTGTTAATAATGACGGAGTAGCACTTTTAAGTAACTACAATAATCATATTGCACTTATTGCAGTATGTGCCTAATTAAATTAATGATAACAGAGCAAAGAACGAAGGAAAATTCATATTTCCTCTCATTTAAATCTAATAGCAAACTATTAGCCGTATTTTTACGTGTTTCTGGCTATTATGTATATAATTCTGCTGTACGCACAACACTCGACACTCACAGTTAAGTAAGTAGTGTGTTACTAAACAGAATGGCTAAGTAGCAGGTTAACTATAATCTGTTTCATGTCTCCATGAAATAAAGATAATATTTAGGCATGGTTTCATCACACGCTCACTCTTCCCCGGAGTTACTAATAAATACGAATATACATCGCCATCGCCAGTAATGTAAGCCAAATTCAAGTAAACATTTATATTCTATTTCACCGTATGTCACAACGTATGTAGTAGTATTTGCCAAATATTGTATGTTAATTAAATTGCAAATTATGGGAAAGATTAACTTTTGAAGAATATTTAGCTATTTATCCAAAAATCACTTTCAAGGTCAACTTTGCTTAATTTATTATAGCCGTATACGTTCAATGCGCTTTGGGTTTTTTGCACACAAGTTTGAACCATTTTTCAAGCAGGTAATTTAATTAAAGCACCTTAAATAAATAAAAAGTAGTGTATATGTAGTAGGCAGTTAATTGATATCAATAATTTCATACAAAACATCTGGGGCCATACTTTGCAACTTGTACCTATATTTTATATTGTTGTTGAACACAGAAGCATCTCAAATCCCGTTGTCAACTATAATATGGGATTACGTAGTTATGAGGCTTTAACTGAATAATTGTATTATGACATTCATTTCCTGCTGGTCAACACCTCGCAATGATTAATTCAGTAATGCTAACCTACCTACAGGAGAGTACACGGTTCAGTAGACTTGATTCATACGATTAGTTTGTGTTTGTCCATTCTGGGGGCACTGTCCCAACTCCCAACTCCATTTAGTGAATTAAAAGCAAATAATGCAACACAAGGGAAATAAAGTCAAGCCAAGAGCAGATTTCATTTACGGTATCATCGCTCTCTGTAAACACATCCGAGTGAGTGTTCATATCGAGATTACCGGAGAAATCTGTCAGAGGTATCTTTGCTGGCGCCCATTGGGTTTGTGATGTGATCCTCGGATGTTTGGACTACTGACATATGGCCAGTAGTTATCGTAGACATGTTAGAGCTATAGGCTCCATTTCATATTACTTAACCACCTACGAAATTAATTTCAGAACGTTTTGTAGAAAAATGATCCACCTCTAATGAGATTTGAATTTCCTAACGTTTCTAGTTAGTAATACTTATATTACCTTCCATTTTTTATTGCTTTGCTCACAATAAAAGGAAAAACTAAGGTAAAATAAATGCACTATAATATATTTACGTGTAGATATCCAAAATATTGAATTTCATTCATTATTTAGTTAGAAATATCCCTAAAATTACGTGCGAACTTTGTTCACTGGTGAAACTAGTAGTAAATTCTTGACATTTTATTTTGCAACCTTTACCCTTACAATCAGATTTCTTGGCTGAGATTTCTAATGTAGTGGAGTGTACTGTTATATCTAAAGTATCTCAACATTTTTGTCGTAATGGGTGGTTTGGTTATTTCTTTACTTACTTACACTTTATATTGTATTCCCCCAATACATTATGTATTCCTAATGTAGTGTGAGTGTTGTGTCAAGCTATCTTTATTTTATGTAGGCATGCAGGGTAAAACGTTGTAGATTATAATGCTGACAGAACAAAGTGTCGAAGGATAAGATAGAAGTGAGGAACTTTTATCTAAATGTCTTCCGTATCCTGCTTAGCATTTCCGAAAGGATCTCTTAGGAAAGCCGAAAGATTATCCAGGTAGAACTAAAACCATGCCAGCTCAGGAAACATACGGTAACTTAGAAAAGGGTGTGACAGGAAAGAAGTAATGCAAGATCTAAAGAATTTCTCTTTTTTCTTCTATTTATTCTGAGAGAATTGTCACTTTGTAAAGTTGACTTGATAAAATATTTTTATCCAACCGTCAGATCATTTTTCTCTACAATTTCAGCAAAAATTAGTAAAAATTTTGGCATGCATTCTAATAGGATTATAGGATAATTAAATATTTTTTAAATTAGTATTCAAATGACATCACAGTTTACAAACTATTGTTCCGTAATGTTAATAAATCAAAACCATGGCGGAATTATTTAAAAATCAACATTCATTAAGTATCTACATTGATTTTCACTGAAATAAGTTTTTATTTTGTAATCCAAAAAGTATCTATGAAGGGAGAGAGGGAGATCCAAAAAGTATCTGTCTAAAGATAGAGATGAGTAGAGTTGAGATTTAGGTATCTAAATAGGTGTGTGTGCATGTTTATATTGCTTGCTGACAGATGAATCTTCATGCATCACTTAACCTGAAGTTCACTTCCGGTTTCCCTTTCACTCAATCCCTCGTTAACATTTACATTCTCGTAAAACACGAGTTTCTATCTCAAATTCCTCGTTTATGAGTTTAAGAGAGAGCGAGAGAGTAATTTTATCTGCTCTCCATATTCACTACGGATTTTATATATTTACGTCTGTAATGTAAGCAAGTATCTATACACACATACAATAGGCAAATAAGTACTCATGAACTTAGCGATAAGTATTAATGCTCTGTCAGTTCCGTCATTTATATAGTTCTCAAGTCTCATTCTCACACAATTATTCCCTGATCTCTGTCCTCTTCAATTTTTAGCTTGTGAATGCTACTTTTCTTACATCTTTACATGGTATGTAGTGTTTTCCACGTACAAATATTTAATTTGTAAACAACGATTTTAAAACACTGAACTGCATTACACGCACACGCCTACGCCCTGGCGCGTTTTAAAATTCTACGAAACACTATATTGCATTATTATTTATAAATATATATTATATTATGTAGAATTAAGAGTTATGAGTTCAGTTTCCGATTTAGTAGCTTTGCAACCTTTATGCAACCAATTTCCCCTTTTTCCCATTTAAGAGCACATGCAACATAAATTTTAAATACTTTGCTCCCAAATTACTTTTTGGATTGAGATTTTCATAAGAATTCATACCCTTGCACGCCTACTACATAATATATGTAAAAGACAGAATATATTTTCATTGTAATATTACTAAATTATTATTGTTAGACTAACTATAAGTATATTAGGACAGTAATAATGCTAACAAGTAGACCCTATTCTTCTTGTACTGATATGTATGGCAAGAGAATATCGTGAGAAGGAGGCTCTCCCGTTATTCCTTTAGTTAAGCATCCATTGAATTGCATTACAGAGCTATTCTTCTATTCTATTTTCCTCATAATATGATTCATCATCATCTCATCACACTTACCACATAAACGAATACTCAAGTCAAGTCAGATCTTCTTTTTCTTTGTTACGTTCATTTGTACATCAGTAGATACGAAAAAACAGCAAATCGTAGTACTAAGTTCTCATTTTGTAAACTATTTAACGAGATTAGTTGCATTTGTGATGTATTCTACATTGTGTATTACTAGACCTACATAATATAGAATAACTCGAATAACCCATAATAATGTCATGTGGACACTAATGATTTTATTATTATATTATTATTCTGTCTTTAGAAGAAAATAATTGCATCTCTAACATACATCATTAAATTATGTGGTACGCATTTTGTTCATTTCTTTATGTATTGCTATTTTAATTTTTTCTCATTTCCTTGAAGTAGAATGATCGGGCATTTTAGCAAAATGACATTTAAAACTGTTATGCTGCTGCTGTTGCATTTTATGCATTAAATTGCTTAAAACTATAAGCAGTTTGCGTATTTTAAATTCTAATACGTAAAACCTAAACATGAAGTGTAGCAAAAACGATTCTAACAAAAACACAGATCATTTATTATAATTAATTGATGGGATTTCCAAACAATCCTTCATTTCTTTTATTTCTTTTGTCCCCTGTGCTAATTAGCCACTGGCTGTGGCACGAAGCAGTGCAAGAAAATTATTTTCGTTCACATTCATACAGCTGCACTTTTAAAACTTTGTATCCATTTCATAATTTACCATTTGTAGGTTTGTCCGTAGAGTAAATAATGTATTGAATAACAATCATAATACATTACATAACAAACAAAGGAATCATTTTATAACTACATAAGTACTAAATGTGCCTACATGAAACACTTTTGTAAACGTCAATCCTTTTACAGAAATTAATTTTAGTTCCTTTAAAGAAGTGCCTGTTTGTTTGCCAAAAATCTTCAACCACTTTTCGGGCTTAAATAGCTCAGAATTGTAATAGTATTTTTGATGACTTAATGTTTACTTTATATAGACACAGAAATTTTGTTTATATGGTACTTTAAATATGCGGTTAAATGTTTAGTTACTAAAACACAAAATAAATAGAAAATGTTCTGTATTTTATGAGAAAAGTGTAACTTGGTTTAAGTAAAACTTTTCCCAAACGCTATAATATGTACATCTATAATACATATAAAGTTCTACATACAAAGTTTAGTTGGTCTTGGCTGGAGTCCTGGAGTTGGTGAGATGAGACGAACGAGGGAAGGAAAGAAAGACGACGGCACCTAATCAACCGAATTATTGTTTGTTTTTACGCACTGCGTACGAAGTACATTTTAAGAATGAGACGAAGATGTGCACGTACTTATGTACTTTCCTTACTTTACTGACTTTACTGACTATTTACTTGGCAAGCTTCAAGCTAAGCACTTTTCTCCTCTTGCCAAGCAAACGTAGTCTAATATTTATTTTTCTAGAGTTTCAGTTTCTTTCGACTGGGAATTAAAAACAAAGAAACGAGAGAAACAGCAAAAAAGATCTCTTCTCCCTTAAGAAATTCACGTTGAGTTGAGGATATTCCCTCAGTTTTGTAATAAAAGTTTTGATAGTCCCGGACTATTACTATAAAATCCTTTTATTTTCTATTTTCCTTCGTACTTGCTGTGTCTACTGCTTTGTATGTGTATTTTGCCAGGGTCTTTTTGCGTGGTGACCATTTACATTTATCGTATTTATATACTATTCGGTATTATAAGAGAACTTATTCTAAATAATACCCAGTAAACAATATTAAAAAGTGTACCTTGACAATTAGTAATTAAATATTTTTGAGTTATATTGATGTTTGACTAAATGTCCAGTTCAAGACTATGTGAAGTGAAAACCTTTTTATAAGTGAGAATGCTAGGTAACTAAACCTAAGGTGCTATCAAGCAATTTACTGTCTAAAAAGGATATCATTTTTGTTAGCCTTTGTAATAATTGCATCTTCCATCTCGTCTCCAATCTATGGACGTTGAGAATTAACATATTATTTATGTTAGCAACCTGTGTAAGGTACGTAAGTATCTAACTACTTTAACTCACATGCATGAGTACACAGAATAAAATAGTATTCTGTCAAGGTGAGTTAACTCAAGCGAAAAAAACATCTGTACCCAAATTACTCCTTCCTTGATGCAAGATCCGTCTTTTGATCTTCTCATGCTTATATGCTTCTCGTGCTTACATAAATACGAGGCGAGGCACTTGCTTAATTATTAATTTGAAATTCTCGTTATGACTAAGTATGCCATTTACTATAACTAACTATATGTATGAAAAATTAAAATGGACCTAAGAAGTAGCTCTCTACAAAATATTAAACACATCTTATAGATGCTTTCATTAGTGTATAAATAAATTAGAAAATGAATTAGAAAATTCCCTTGAGAAATTACTAGTCTAATTTGTATTGTAAAATATTACAAAATTGTTATCAACTCCACCTTCACGAGTCTGAACTAGACTGACTTATTTTTTTTTGCTTATAATAGTTAATATTATAATTTCACATTATTTATTATGGCTGGTACAACACTACGGTGCTAAGTGTAAAAATAAAATAAAACATTTTGGAAAATACACAGAGCTCTGAGTTGACAAAACAATTGGAAAAGTTAGATAAAATGCTAAATATTTAGTGCTTTCTTGTATTTGTGCAAACTAATAGTAATCTGGTTTCTGTGGCGTATTTTTATTGGTCAATTTGATCTCTTAACTATACTAGCAACTTATCCCGATATTTTCGCATAGAAAAAATATAATATTACAAAGAAGTTGTACTAGTATAACAGTAGCCACTAGCCACTAGAAACGCTGTGTTTCATTCAGGATGAGAGTAGATCTACTATTTGTGTACAAAAATGAAGCAACTTAACTCAAAAGAAAAGAAATAAGTTTGTTTTAATGTGGGATCAGTTATATAGGAATGGACTTGAAGATCTTTTCATTACGCGAGAGATGATGAGATTGGAATTGGAAGAGGGTCGAGATTTCGAGTGAGTTAAGTAGTTGTTGGGGGAGAGAATAAGGAAACCGTGTAAGAAAGCCAAAGAAGATATTTATTTAGGAGTAAACAGGAACAATAGAAATGGAATCCAAAATGCGTGCTGCCGTGGTCCATTATTTCTTTGTTTTCATCTCCCATAGCAAGTTGATTGTTGTTTTGTTCTTCTTTCATCCTCAAAGGATAAGTGAGTCACTGAGTAAGTAAGCATGCATACATACATATAGTAACTATCATATAAACTCTGTTCTGGCGGCATCCACACAGTTACAGTTAGAAATAGTTGTATAATATCTCTCTCATCCCCAGATTACTATTTCTTATAACTTACAACATTAACATTGCATAATATACAGCAGACAGCAGATACCTACACTTATTTATTTGTAAGTAACTACAATAGGAAGATGCGAACTCATAAAATGTAGTTTTGCATGCAATTTGAGTGAGGCGCACAGACTGACTTTAAGTTGTGTGTTTCTGTGATGTTTGTGGTAAAGTTAATCTGAGGTTGAGACAAGAAGGAGGCGAGTCACGCTAACAGTGACCAAAAAGATGTTAAGTAAGTAGGGGATACGAAGAGCTGTGCTATATATCTTATAATACCTACATACAGAAATACGCACTCTCGTCTTATTTATCTTTACCTTCTGAAATTTCTTTTCATTCTCTTTCTCTCTGTGTAAGTATAAGTATTATAAATCTTACGCAATACGGATCTCAGACAAGGCGAGACCAACCCCAGTCCAGCCAGCTCCGTTTCATCTCTCTTTCCCAACAATTTATTTATATTTACACGTACAAACATGTACTCTGTATTTTAAATGGGATTTTCTAGTAAACCTTTATTCTTACTTAGTAAAATGAATAGTCAGAACATGTTAATATTAGTGGTATATTATTGCGAGTGACTGAATTTTTTTATATTATACAGAAGTAGGTTCCTGTATGGTATAGTAAATGCCAATGAAAGCTTATCCGTATCTCTAAAGTCGATTTAGGTCGTAGCCGCTGTTACCGAAGTCATTGGAACATTAATACTACGAAATTCTTATCAGCGTGTGTTTGAATCTATATGTAGCTACATTAATACCACTGCATTGTGTATGCTTGATAAGAATCAGTATAACATTATTGATTAAAAGTGGCACTTACGTTGCAAGTGGATCAACCAGATTTAAAACATGTGTAGTAGGTACAGTACAGATGACACACAATAGGATATTATTATAATGTATGTAACTACATATAAATACGTATTCAAGTATATACAAATGAATAAATGTGAAGTGAAAGTATGTACCTAAATGTATTTGTAGGTGATATGATGCATGATGGTTTCTGCAATGGAATCGATCAAGCCACGATTGGAATTGAGCTCGATAAATAAATAATTTTTCTATTGAAATGAAACTTGATCTACAAAAGTCCCAAATGCAGTGTGCAGTGTGTAAAGACAGAGAGGTGTGGCACATGCACTCAATTTCCAACATGTCATTCATTATAATGATCCGAAAAGAACACACACAATATTATTTTTTAAATTTCCATCGTATTTATAAATTAAAAAATGGACTGCTTCTGGATCCTCTTAATTTTAATTAGTCCAATTAATTTTTTGATAGGTATTAAATATTACGTACACACACAAACAATCTCTTTTGCAAAAGACGCACACTTTACATGATTTTCTGATCATTAAAACTTTTCCATGATAATATGATCTTTGAAAGGGTTCTTTTATTTCGTCTGTGTCTGATGTTAGGAAAGAGGTAAATATGTAACATACCTACTATATATGTATATGCATATACCATCAGTATCTCTTTTTGATGATTTTATTTTATGTAAATGCCGAAAAGAAGTTTGCTATACGAATACAATACAAAATGCAGGTTTATGTTTCGTCACTCATAGTCAGTAGCAGGCAATTGTAAATAATACAATATAGTGCAATGGGTGAAGATCAGGTACATTTTTTTTTGATTTTTGCGTTCGTTGTCTTGACCTCTGAACAATAAAAGTAGAGGTCTATACATTAGGTTTTATTCTCCCTTTATTCCTCACTCACGTTCCACTGCATTTATGACTTTACTTTACTGTTGTGATTTATTGTTATGTATGTTGTTGTGAGTTAGTGAGTGATTCGTCGACTTATTTTTGATTTGATGGATACATTCTTATGTACATGACATTGATTTGTCTACTACTATAAATATGGTTTTTACATCTGTAAAGTACGCAAGTAAATAGTTATAGAACGTTGATATTAGCATTATAAATGGCCATACAGTCAAAGGAACATCTGAACTGAAGATCTGAACATCTCTTTTCTCTCTGTCGTGATTAAACGGAACATAATATGTAGCTATCAGCTAGTATTACCATCAGACTGGGAGAGAATGAGATGAGAGGGATAAAAGAGATCAAAGTCAATGAATTTCAATGGCATGCTCTATCCCTACCGCATCTGTGTACTTTGTAATATGTAATATGTTATACACACAGAAATATTTCAGTATTGCCCTTATAGGTATATGGAATGATGCGCAAAATATTGCATTGGGATGTGTAATCCTATACGTACGTCTACGTATTATTCTGTAGGATCCCGGACACGTCGTCGACGAGCAACTCGTCACACAGGCAACTCGCATCTAATAATTGTAACATTGCAAAGAACAGCATAAAGTTATTTATTCTATAGTTATTTATTTTGTATTCAATAATACATAAAACAATACTTGTGTTAGGCTTAGGCGCCTTTGTTTTGTGACTCTTGATTATAAATCCATTGAGCGATTATATTATATTAGAGGTATGGCATTCGATATTAGGGCATTCGAAAAATAAAAAGAGAAGAGAAGAAGACAAAAGTAATACTTTTTTTGACTAATGACCCCGGCATATAACAGCGTTATTCTTAGTGTTATTTGACTATGACTAAGTTAATAAATAACTTTTTTCTTTCTTTATTGCATCCAAGCAAAAATATCAATTTTACAATGCAATTACATAATATACTCATATAAGATACATTTAAAACTCACTTCACTACCTATGCATATAAAACAACAGTGTACCTTACATGTGTATCCTTTTTAGTTTGCTTTTATCGACGAGTTAATAGCTGACGAGTTGTCCGTCGTGCGAGTTGCTCGTCGACGACGTGTCTCCTTAGATATTCTTGTACCTACTGACTATTTACTCGTTGACTCCTTCTTAAGAGTTCAGTTCGGATTTGAGTTAGAGATGAGGTTTGTTTGAGGATCCGATGGGGCAACAGACAGGCAGACATACGCAAGAGATGTGTGTACAGAAAGAGAACAACTATTTTCTTATGGATGCGGAATATTGATTCCCTTTCCTTGGCCGGTGACTTCTCCAGACTCCAGAAGCTCCAGGATCCCTGCTGGTTTCGTTTGGGAGTGCACTCACTTCAACTTTTGCATCGCGCTAGCATTTCAGGCTCTGGATTCCGGATCTGGATCATATGAAACTGGAATCCCACAAAACACTCACCACACCACACAGGAACACATCCTCGGTTTTGATAAATTTGTTCATATCAATTGCAGGAGCGGAAATTCTCCTCTCAAATCCATTCACGTAAAAAATCTGTTCTCATAGCCAAGCCAAGGAAAATCAATCCATTTCTGTATGTAGGACTCTTTGTTATTTGTACCTAAGCATATAGCTTGAAGATAAACTTATGTATGTGTCTAAATGGAGCATAATATTTAAGTTTGGTGGTAACACTAATTCTAAGAGGTCAATATAACCCATATTTAAGACATGAAACTAAATGCACATTGCATTTGTATCAATTACATTGCTATTCAAATTTGCACGAGTCTAATACATTAAACCAATGAGATTCGTAGGTGCAAAACTATTAAGGAATAAGTTGCATAGGTTTTCTTTATAAAAGCTAAAGTGGCTGAAAATGTCAAAAAAAGATACACATAATACAATTAATTAGGATTTGAGTAAAGTAGAGCAGTGAAGATGATTGTCAGGGCCTGTCCGAGGCATGTGCGGGCTGTGCGACTGCACAGGGCCTCGCGCTTAAGGGGGCCTCGCGCTGGCCAAG
>JAQFYC010002732.1:0-23988 GCA_034694165.1 Tomocerus mixtus | reverse complement strand
GTATTACTATTAATGTATTAAATTGGGCATAATGTCACTTGCTGCCCATTGACGACAGGTTCCTGTTCTTTTTGTTTACAATTTGCGTAGATGTTATGTAAGCAAGAATTTATAAAATTATAATATATTATATAACCTGATCAAGTTTTCTAGGAAGGTCGTTTCAGTGAAAGGGAGATGCACATAATGTACCATGCTAAACATTTAGTATAAGGAAAGTACATCGTAATTAACTCGGAAGTGACGTTTTATCAAAATTATTTTCTATTGCAGAATTTTTTTATTTAACTCATTGCTAGATACAGACATGTTTAGTGATGAAGTACATAATTAATAGATTAATGGTGCAATACTTATTTATGTAGTCTAAGGAAATTAATTTATTATTGAATTTGCATGAGAATTTAAAAAATATTGCTGTTTATTTTTTATATTGTCTATTATATGTGTACATAGGATATCTCGTGTACGTTAATTCACTCTTTGACTTAGGTATCCATTTTGTAAAGAGTTTAACTCATTGACATAATATAACCGACTTGTTCACAGCTAAATGATTTGGTTAACTCACATAAAAGTAATCATCATTATTTCCCCTAATTACAAATATACATTTCATTAATAGGTGTACGTATAGCGTAAACAAGCTACACTGACATTAATTTGAGCTAACTATTTTTTCACTCAAGCAACTGTCGTAGAACAATTAACAGCTTTTAGAACTACTAGATAATTTTCGATTGGCAGCTGTCGTAGCAGAACCTCGTTCTTTAACAACGGTTGTAACACCGACAGGTTTTCCATTAGCAGCGGACTTAATGGTACCAGCAGATTTTCCATTAACAGCGGTTGTAGTTGTACCAGCAGGTTTTCCATTAGCAGTGGTTGTCGTTGTACCAGCAGCTTTGCCATTAGTAGGGGTTGGAGAACCAACCGGTTTTCTATTAACAGGGGTTGTAGTTCCAGTGGGTTTTCCAACAGCAGAGATTGTAATACCAGCAGGTTTTTTATTAATAACTGGTTTTCCATTAGCACCAGTTGTAGTACCAGCAGATTTCTCATTAAAATATGTAGCACCAGTTTTTTCATTATCAACGGTTGCATCCCCAGTAGATCTTCCATTAGCAGCGGTTGTAGTACCAGCAGGTTTCTCATTAAAATATGTAGCACCAGTTTTTCCATTATCAACGGTTGCATCCCCAGTAGATTTTCCATTAGCACCGGTTGTAGTACCAGCAGGTTTCTCATTAAAATATGCAGTACCAGTTTTTCCATTAGCAGTGGTTGTAAGGCTGACAGTTCTTCTTTTTCCAGTTGTATTTACTATTGTAATTGGCATTACCATTGGGCTATCTTTTCTAGTGAGAGTTCGTTTTGGCCTTTCTGTGGCTTGAGCTGGTTCTTTCCCCGTGGGGCTTAGCACTGGCGTCGGTGGCAGATGGGGTGAAACAGTTGAGGCTCTAACTGGAGGTGGTGGCGACGATACGTCAGTTTTTCCCTGCGTTTGGGTTAATTTTAATGGAGCAGAAATTGAAGGGTCCCCGATAGTAACAGAATCACTAAAATGCTCTTCAAAAGCCGGAATATCCAACTTGGAGGATTCGGGCCCAATGGGTTTTCTTGTTCTTGTTTCTCTGGCTCCACCGCTATCTAACAAGCGAAGAGTATTCCCAATAGCTTCCATGTGATGTTGAATCTTTTCCCATTCTAATTTTCTCTCAGGGTCAGGGATTTGTTGCAAATGATGTTGAATTTCCTGAACTACATCTTCGTAAACCTTGGATATTTCAAAAGTACTATTAAGGTCCGGCTCAACACTCTCCTCAATTATATTCAAAACCACTGGCATTATAAATGCCCGTATATGTTTTCCAAAAGAAAAACGTATCTATCAGTATAGGACGAATTACGTCACGTAAGTTTCTAAGAAGTTAATTTTAGAGCTTTAATTAGGTGGACTATTAAATTTATTCACTATAAATTTATTCGAGTTGACAAAGAGCACAGCAGATTTTAGCACTTTAATTATTTTTACATGCATTCATCTTTAATATTTTATATAACATAGTATACTTTATCTCCATAAGCCCATAAGCTTTTGGTAGGTGCTTGAGATAACACTTGAATAGCTTTTAAAATCGCTTTTATCTACGAAAAATAAAAGATAAACTCTATACTTAATACTGTTAATACTGCTTATTTGTGTTTTATGTATATTACGCTCGCTTGCACAACTGGAGAAATACGGGGTTTGATTGAAAGACCATCTCAAAATGGCCAAATGACTATCAGGACAAATAAATATAGTAAATGCAGATGGGTTAATTTCATTTTTCAGCGATTTTAGTCATGAAAATTGAAAAGAAAGGAACTAATTAGAGAAAAAGAAATGGAAAACGAATTTTACAAGCGTAACGCCACGCACTTTTGCATTTTCATCCTTTAATTACAGTATAGCCATGTTTCAATAAATATTACTTTGTTAATTTCACTTTTTTCGACATTTTTCTTATTTATTTCACGCAAAATATTTGAATGAGTAAATCTGCATGAATGTATGTGTGCAATGTGAAAATGCGCGTAAAAATGAAAAGGTAATTAAGTATTGATTAAAATTTTGGATTGAATTGACCAATGTATTGTTAAGTACAATTTAAAATAGAGCAACCATTAGAAATTTAATTGTACTACAATTGTGTTATACAATTCCAAGAATTCCGTTAAATCTGGACAAAACTTACATAACTTAATTATGTAGTACTCGCTATTTTGTCATTAATGATTAATTTTCATAGATTAATCAATTATAATATTAATACGTAGTTACAGAGAGACACTCACTCGTGTAAATATACACGAGTGTCCCCATGTAACTATACTTATATACATATTTTACACTGTAAAAAAAATTCTCAAAATATCAGGAAAATTCTTAACTATCTATAAAACTGTTAAAATCAAACTATACATTTTTATTGAGCATTCTGATATTAACAATTTTATACAACAATTTGCAGAGTAAACCTATAAATACAAGTACTGTTTGTTACCAATTCATTTTCAATTTACTTACTTACTACAAAATTGCCAAAAAAGGTTGACATTCACAATTCGACTACTAATTCTAATTTGAAATGATTTGCATGTTTGTATTTATTATACTATATTTATTAATACCCAGTAAGTATTAGTAATTAAACAATATCTATTATACAATATAAAATGAAATATTAACGTGGGGCAGGCAATGCCTTCCATTCAGCCCGACGTCCTTCCAGTAATTCTACAAGTAAAATAAAATACTTAGTGGTTATTTGATATCTACGCAACTAAAATGATCTACCAAAAAACTAGACAAATATAATAAAGAGAAAAAATGAATAGGTAGGCCAAAAAAAAGTACCAGCGATATCAATAGCTTCCTGCTTGAAGGCGTCCACAATTATGGAAAAGAGTCTGCTTTCCTTTGGTGTGTTTTTCTTCCAAACTTGAAAAGATTTCTTCATATCCAGCTTCATGGTCTTCTGGTCCCCGATTTCATTCCTCATCTTTTGCGTTATAAATGAATCCCTATTCTTAATCATAGCCCAGTCATCCGATCGGATGCGGGCATGCACAAGATCAACCAATGGCTCTAGATGGTGATCTTCTACTACAAAATCTATAATTACAGATAATTTATTTTTGTATTGTAATTAGTAACATTTCTGATTTAAGTAACACCACTTTATTTGCGTTTGCACACGATACATGTATACATATATTCAAAATACTTCATTTAAAATACTTCCATATTCATACCATCATCGTCAAGATAAAATGATTCAGAAACCCGTGATACTCTAGAGGCAGTTGCAGTTCCATTTTGTTCCTATGTAAAGCAAAATAATTTACATTTTCTAAACCCCAAAATTCTCCTAAAATTATCAATTCGAAAAAGACTGGCTATTTTGTGCTACGCAGTACCTCATTTTGTGATGCTGGTTTTGGATTATTTCTGGCTTGTGAATAGTTTACGAAAAGCTGAGCAACTGATTTTGCACAACTAGTCTTGTCTAGATACTCAATAATTTTCGGAACAATATCTTCGTCTTTTTGGCTTAAAATTGTCCATAGTTGCTCATTTTGTTTACGATCTCCAAGCAGATGAATCTTATTGTATTTGAGAAAAAAAAATTTCCAACGAAAGAAAGAACATAGCACAGCAGATCAAATATCAAAAAGTACAATAGACTCTATAACTTTTAACATTGTAACTCACAATATCCTCCCTTTCGGCTGGACTAATCACTTTATTTTGGAACAGCAAAGTTAGAAATTTTCGGCGATCCGAGGTTTTCTCAATTAGAAAGTCCAAATTACCGTCGATTAAATCGGTGATAGTTTCATATGCGGCCATAATTATCTAGATTGTCTTGCCTACCAATCCTGGAGAAGATGAGCACCCTCCTGCAAGATGGAAAACAGAAAGTAAAAACATATTATCGCATAAAAATAAACATTCCCATAAGTTTCGAATTGTATATATCGGAGCCACATCGGAGCAGAGGTTCATTAAGCTTTACTGTTAGAAGATTTGAGCAATTTAATATCTTGCAAAAGCGTCCTAATTTTTTGCAAAAACTCCATCTAAGCAGGTGGAAAGTTATACATACTGAAATTGAGATTATATACTCTAAGCTAAATCTTTTGTTATCTATATTGTAATTAGGTATGTATAAAAAGTAAAATATTTATTTTATATATTGCATTTACAGATATCCAATTTGTTACATATACTTAGTATATATACAAAACTACTGTTATATTGGTAGTCTCGAGAACTAAATAGACACATACGTGTTATTGATACACTTAAGTACAAATATGCTAACAAATGCAATAGAAATAGGCACTTTTATCAAATGTTTACATCAATTAAATATATTAAATAATTTATATAGTAATAAATGTATTTTTTATATAGATAAAGATGTTTTCTAAAGGTTAATCGTAGTATTAAAATAAATAAATAATTGAGCTCACAAAATAAAAGTATGCTGATTTCGTTATTGCAGTATAGGCAGTCCGATGAGCTAATAAAATTGTTCTTGAAATGATTTCGGGTGGGAAATAATTTGCAATTTGCAAATTGATCCGTGAGCCTTATATAGTAATATAATGGGATGTTTATTTCACAATTAAGCCTTCAATTTTCAAGTAAGCGCTTTTTATACCGGTAAGATTAATAAAAAGTGATGGTGGTTGTGGATGGTGTATGTGGACGCATTATACACGTATACACCAAGGTATCATGCATCATCATCACCATGATTCATTCATGGTATTATGTAAAGTCATTGTACTTCCAATAGTGGAGTCCCAAAAGTCCCCCAAAAATTAATGTGGTACGAATACAAATACCTACTAACGTATTACTGAACGTATGAAGACTATTCACTGCCCTAGTGCACTGCACTATGTGTTTAAATATATTAGTAGGTATTTGTATTCGTACCACGTTATTTTTTGGGGGACTTATGGAACTGATCTATTCAATTCCTGGTACTTTGTTTTACTAATATTCGCAGTTCCTATACTATAGTTCATATTTTGGTATCGTGTGCAATTGCTAAGGATTTATTAATATGACATTATTTAATGATACATGTTAATGTTTGACTTATTTTGTTGAGGTAAGATAATAAACAAACGTTTGTGAAAGCACATAATATATTATCGTGGCTGTATGTGGTCTATTTTATACTTATTTGCGCTGATAAATTGTTCGTGATAATAATATATGGTACACAAGGTTTGTTAGTTTGTTCATGCATTTATATGTAGAGGAATAAATACATTAAATATACACATACTATATATCAAGGACGGATACGCATTTTAACCTTTCGTTACTCACTCACCGTTATATGATAGAATACAAAAATATGATGACAGCAAGTGGACTTATTATTACTCATTAATATTAGGTATCTATTATAAGTAAACTAAAACAGGATCGTGTTTAATGTATATGAAAATAAAAGTACAACCCGAAAGTCAAGTCTGGTTTAAATATGCAGCACGATTTAATTATTGAGGGAAAATAGAGCAAGTTTTGCTAACATAATTTCAATATTACATAAGACAATAACCATAAATGACACATATGCTACTACATTGTTATACACATCAATACAGAAATTTTATACAAGTACTATATTTACATAATCATACTTATTCATTCATTAATGGTACACTTATTAGTTTAGAGACATAAGTGTAGGTAAAACCGTAACCTTAATTTCCTAAAATGCATTAATCCATTATTCCTTCGCTTTCAGTTTCGAGAATTCGGACGATTTCTTCACTAAGTCTTCTAAAATTAAAATAATATAGTATGATAAGTAGAAGTGGATTAGTTAAACCCGAGATCATTAGTTCAGTTAAAAACTTGACAATATTTCAAATGAATTACCAGTAAGATTCGTCATGCCATCAAAATAGGAAATGAAATGATTATACTTTCGGTCCGCTTTACCACTTCTCCCAATCCATGTTTCCAGAGTATTGTGCATTTTATTTGGAAGGTCGTCTATTTTTAAGATGTCTGCTCTGTCCCTAATTTTAATCATTTTCTTCAAAATGATATTCCATTCAGAATGCTCACCCACATGCTTTTGAAGCTCGTTCAAGATGGGAAATATATGGACATTTTCCACTAAAAGACAATACATATGTAATAAGCTTGATTACTTCAGTAATCTAGTTTGCCTTTGGATTTTGGATTATATTACGGCATGTCGTTAACTACGATTTAAATTGATAATTACGTTAGTTATAGTTTATATATGGATGTAAACTGTTAATTGTTAAAATTTACCAACGAAGTCATTCATTTGGTTTCCTGGTATCCCACCCTGTTCCTATTTTAAAACAAAATTAACATTTTCTAAAATTCAGAACCTCCAAAATTACAGAAAGGACTAGTAATTAAATGTTACCTATACTATACTGTATACTAACCGGATTTCGTACTTCTACATTATCCCTGGTTTTTAAATAGTCTACGAAAAGCTGTGCCACTGATTTTGCACAACTAGTCTTGTTAAGATATTCAATAATTTTAGGAACAATATCTTCATCTTTTGTTCTCAAAATCATCCACATTTTTTCGTTTGGTTTGCGGTCTCCCAGCAGATGATTCTTGTAAAGTTTGAGAAAAAAAATATAATTTCAATTTGAATATTTTAAGAAGAAAAATGCAGAGTTTATTAGAAAAGTGCAAAGATTCTGCAGTTTGTAACTTACAATCTCGTCATATTCGTCTGCACCAATAACTTTATTTGCATGTAATAAATTAAGAAATTTTGAGCGATCCGAAGTTTTCTCTATAAGGAAGGGCAGATTAGTGATAATTAAATCGGATATACTGTCGCAATTAGCATTAGCCGCCATAATTTTTTAGAGTGACAATGTTTTACGGCTGAAAAATAAGCGTCGACTACTGAAATATAAAAAAATTGAAATATAATTTAATTAATACACTGAAACACATGTACCTAACAATGAGCCGTTTACTAAGCATTGAGCATCAACAATTTTAATATATAATTGATTACATAATCTTATCCAGTTCTAAAAAGCATTATTACGTTTCCTGTTTTCACAGTGCATTCCTCGTATTCAGATTCGTGGGAGGGAACCGTGCAAATGCAAAACTCCTTTCATAAACAGTAGTATACCTATATAGGAGAATTCCTTCTAACATGAAAGATGCCAATAAAAGTTTTCTCCTTACGCTATAAAGATGAAAGCATAAAATTGCTTCACAATTTTGTATACCTTTTTAGTAGTGCTTATACACTTTCTTATTTGCAATTCAATACTATTAGAGGTCAATAACGAGCTAGGCATTTAGCTAAAAATATCAGAAAAATTCCCACTAAACTTCTCAGAGTGATTTTTTCCAGTTGAGAGAATTCCTCATTTCCATTCTCGCTTTTTAGTAGTCACTTTGCATACTTATAAGCCAAACATGCAGTATAAAATAATAAAATTAATAAATAAATTCCATAATAGAAAATTGCCTAATTGGATATTGAAATCCCTAAACGCAGAATGAACTGCACATCTTCATTTTGTATTGTATAAAGTATAGTATTATACAAGATAAATTCTAAGTAGTGCAAGACACAACAAGACAACGACTAACATATTTTTATAGGATAAATATAAATACTAGCTTTGTTTTATATATAGAATAGTACATGCAAATGCAATGCGTCCTTATCATTGCTGACGCTAATAGTAAGCTTAAAGGCTTGACGTTGAAGAGACGGAGACTATAGGACTAGACTGCTTTGCTTTTTGTTAAATTAAATCCACAAGTAGACACTATTGCATATAATTTATAATACAGATATAATATATACCTAGTTAGTGAAAGAAAATACATATAGATTTAGGTTATGTTATGCTCCAAACTCCAAACTAACTGAACGTAAGTACTCGAATTTCAGTACAGAAATCAGATTTAAAGCTGGAGAAATTTGCTTTACGGGCAATACTTGAATGAATTCCTTGCTCATTGATTGTCACATTTTTTAGGCTGCAGATAAGCAACACAATTAACTGGAGTAACGATTTTTTAGGCGTGTTAGACTTTGAGCTATCCACTTTTAATATAGATAGATATAGCTACCTGTAGTTATTATGCAATTCTTCTAATTTTGCCAATATTATTATAGTATGTCGAGCATCTGTGTATGCAAAACTGCATGCTATGTTACTTGCTGGACGCACTATTTCTATTTTTCATACCATGTTGTGTATACATGCATATGAATTTTCTCAATTACTATGTACGGTTATTTAAATAAAAATAGTTAAACTTACCCAAATGTTTGGAAAGTTGCAAATATAATTTGAAGACTAAAAAGTCCTTTTGTTCGTGAATCCACTATTTGGGTATGTCAAAAGTAAAGGGGAACAATGTATTTTATGTGGCTATAGTATAGATTGATGCTGAATTATTAGTTTGAGAAACTTTTTCACACTGAGCCTTTCTATATTTACAGAGCTCTTTTTATGCCATCCTTGTAAATCTTCAAGTATCAGCTAGTTGGCTCGTAATTCTATTATATCGCATGCAAAACCACTTGTCTTTCGCTAAATGAGGAAAACGATGCTGTATATTAGTAAGGATATAGCATTTGGATTGATAATATTAATATATATTGGTATTATTATTGAAGGACCTAAGTATAGTACTTCCTAAATATAGTATCACATTTACACCTACCTCTGCGTATACGCAGAGGTAGGTGTTAAATGACGATTATTGGTGACGTAATAATAATGATAAAGGTGTTGATGGGAATTTGTGAACCAGAACCAGGCATTTAACTGCACAATAAGACCGGTTGTTATATGTATATGGGTGACAGACAGTAGACAGACTACAAAACAAACACAGACATGAGTGCATGAATTACTAGTCATCGAATTGATTAATGATTCATTTGATTACGCGTTTCTACACTTTTCAGGAACAAAAAATCCTAAATCTTTCAGTTGTCTGCGTCAATTCAACCAAAATTATAGGACTGAATAAAATGCCACTCCAAATCCCATAAAGGTAAGATGATGTCATTTATACTCATAAAGAAAGTTATTTATCAAAAAACATTGGATTTTTGCAAAAAAATGTCGATTTTTCGGTCTTTTGTTGTGAGAGAAGGTGACTAAAGTTCTCAATATCGGAATGATGAAATAAAATATATTCTTTTCCGTTTTACATGGTCAATACTATTGTAAGTACTAAAGTACGTTCTGATGACTTTCTGTTGGGCGTAAATAATACTTAAATAATAAACTTACATATATTTAGATATAATTATCACGTATGTAAATTGCTGAAGCTAGCATAACAATATACATACCCATACCGGTTAACGAAACTAATCATCACATAATGAACAACCTGACATGATAGCTTGAACAGTCATAATTCATAATTCTGGATTTATTAGTCCAATCATACAGTACAATCTCAATCTATAATTCTATACTTCACACATAATACTTTACACGTAACTCTGTAATTTCCTAATTCCTAATATAATGCAATAAAGAAAGAATTTAGAACTTATACATAATACCCGCATGACAGTATAAGTTTGATAGAACAGGAGAGATATTTATTATTTACAAGGCCAAACCATTCTACTCTGAGAATGGTCAATCTGAAGCTTTATAACACATACATATTATACAAGATCATAATAAATGTACATAATACAAATACGGACACCGTTAGAGCATTGACTTCTGCAGACGGGATTGAAAAATTAAATGTTTCACTACTATAGTGCAGTCGCAGTCTGCGGTACATTGCATTGATTAACCGAATGTTTTCCATTCACACTGATGTTCCTCGAGTAATTCTGTAAGTAAAATAAAAACAACTATAGGTACCTATTAATACTCTTACAGATCTCAAAGATTGTGAGTGAAAAATAACCATTTATATTTACTGTAAATTAAGATAGTTAAAGAATAGTTAAGTAGCATACCAGCAATATCAATAGCTTCCTTTTTGAAGGCCTCCACAATTTTGGAAAACAGCCTTTGTTCTTTAGGTGTCTTTTTGATCCACACCTCAAAAGATTTTCTCATATCCTGTTTCATGATACTATTTTCGCCAATTTCATTCCTCATCCTTTGCGGTAGAAAGGAACTGGTATTCTTTATTACAGTCCAGACACCCGGATTAATGTTATCATGCACTAGATCTACTATGCGCTCCACGTGGACATCTTTCACTACAAAATCTGTCATCAAATAAAGAATTCATTTTTATTTTCCTTAAATTTTACTTGTGCGTTATATAATGAAAATATTTAATTTCGTACCATCCGAAGAGATAATCCCATTCTGTTCCTAAAATAAAATAATTTGCATGTCAAACGTTAACAACCAAAAAAGTCTCATTATTACTGTATGTATGTGATTTGTGTATAAGTAGGTACCTCAGTTTCCATTGGTTGGTAACTCTTGTTCTCTAAATATTGTTCAAAAAGCTGAACAACTGAATTTGCACAACTTGTCTGTTTCAGACATGCAATAATCGTAGGTACATCCTCCTCCCCTTTCGATTTTAGAATATTCCAAAGTTTCTCGTTTTGTTTGTGATCCGCTGTATGCTCTGTCTAAAATTTTAAAAGATCCAATATTTTTCCCTATGAATGAATATCTACTATAAAAATGTTTTACTTAAATTGTAGAGCATCAATTTAGGACTCACAATATCCTCCCTTTCAAAGCCACTAATCACGCCACCCTGAAGTAGTAAATTGAGAAACGTTGAGCGGTCCGATGTTTTTCTTATTAGATCGTTAAAATTTCGGGTAATTACATCAGAGAGATTTTTGTACGTCATGATTTTTTGCGGCGTATGGAGTGTGTGTACTATATTTTTTCCTTATGTACCTAAAAAGCAGGGCGTTAACTTCTGGCAGATATAAAAGCAAATGAAATAGGTTTAGCTAAGAGTATGCTTATTAGCAAACATAAAGCGCCATGTGTTGATGTAGCTGAAATATTTTTTGCACCACAAATTACTTTACTAAGACTAAGGTATTCTACAAAAAAGTATTACCAGTTACACATACGGAGACAATAATGCTGGAATTATGCATAATGATAATGATAAGCAATACTAAAGAGTTGACAATTTGGCAAACAGGGAAAAACCACTGACTCTGTGGTAAACGGCAATAATTGTGGACCCCTGATTTTTGTGGAGAAATCGATTACAGATACAAAAGATATTTATATACTTAATTTAAATAGTTCTAGGGTTTTATCATTATTATGTAGCTAATGTAGCTTATAAAGATCATATTTTGCATGCTCTGATATTAGGATTAACTGAAATTGGATTGGCTATACGTATATTTCAAAAAACTCAGATTGTGGAAGGATATTATATCCTTCGTAAATATTATTTAATATTGAAAGTGAATCTTGGACATTTTTCGGTTCATGTCGAAAATCCGTCCCCCCTTTTCCCGAAGAGAGAATGCCAAAGCTTCAACCCTGATTAATCCATGGCTTCCTTAACCATACTATTCCGCATAATTTGTACACTTTCCTTATAATGTGGATGTACAGAGCAGTTATACTATACTGGTGCATAACGTGGAAACTAATTTGTTATCTAATAACAACAAAGTACATGTACATATAAATATGTATAGAATAAAGGAGATGTACGTGCTACACACGTGCAGTTGTTATGTTGTTGTTACTTACAAAGTTGTAAACGCAACCATAATTTTATTGTGTTAAATATTACCTAACTTACTATTGAACAACATATAAACGGGAGCGGAGCGACGGGGGGAATGAGGAATATCATATAAGTTCAGTTCAGTGTGCGGAGTAAAATATCAACACAGATTCCATGTAGTAAATTGTTTTCTAATCACATAATGCTTATGTTGTCATTGTTTAATTTAATTTAAACATTGAACTTGCTATATAATTGTATAATGACAGTTCTCAGAAGAGTGTACAAAAACTTTAATGCTGTACGATAACGATACATTCACCAACCACAGAGATTACCGCATATAGAATTATGTTAATTATTGTATTTTCATAACTGCATACATTTAACATTACATATTATTATATTAATGTAGTAGTAGATACATTTGGATACTGTAGTATTTAATTTAACTGCCCTTTATTGAAATTCCGATAAATGTCCTCCTTGTTAAGATAGAATTTGTAATTATTTTACTCAATTAAATGTTATTGCACAAAATCGGAGCTTCCTATACGGTCCTCGCTGAACTTCAAGGTGACGTATGCGGGATAAAGTAGCTGTACTGCCTCTAGCATAAGTCGTACTCATCACAGTCCATATTCATGGCTCCGATAGAGCTTCGCAAGTGATCTTGTGTATTTACCTCCGTTTGCACTGTTTGGGTAATTTTGCTTGCTAAATAATCTTCAAAAATCTTAGCAACTGATTTAGCACAACTTGTCCCTTTCAGACATTCAACGATTTAGAAAATATCGTCCTCGTCTTTCATGCTCAGAATATTCCAGAGTTTGTCGTTCTGTTTATGATCTGCGGTACGCTCTTCCTAAAATTGTAAATTTCATTAAAATGTTTCCAATTTTAAAATAACAAATTTGCAACTTACAATATCCTCTTTTTGATTCTTGCTAATTAAACCAGCCTGGAGTAATAAAATGAGAAGTTTTGGGCGATCCGAGGTCATACTTATTAAATAGTCATTGTGTTTTGTAACTAATGCAGCCAGGTTTGACATAATGTTTTAATGATGGTAATGACGGAGTGAGCAATATACTTAGTTGTGCACTAAATTCTGTCACAAAGCATTTTAGTCATAACTCTTGCATTTTATTGAATTTTTTGCTCAAATTTGACACAGACTTAGTCAATACAGTTACAACGAGATAACAAATCTCATTCTTGCTATGCCACCCCCTAGGCCTTCCCACAGGGCTTAAGACTGTCCTTCCACTGATCAATGCAGGCACGCAGGGCTTCCACCGGGAACTTGGCCCAAATTTTACCTATCATCTTCTTCAGGGATTCTAAATTTCTGTGGGGTTTAGCCCACACTTCCCCCTCCAACTTTGGCCAAAAAACATTGTCCAATGGGCTGAGATCTGGGGAAGCCGATGGACAATCTTGGGGCATTATGGCACCTGGAATTTTGGATTTTAGACGGTGTTAACAATTTGAGCCCCATGCGGGAGAGCTGAGTCTTACTGGAATGTTTAAGGCTCACCATTAAACAGGGTGGTTCCCAGGGGCTTTATAATAGGCTCCAGAATGCTTTCTAAGTAGTCCGTGGCCCGAATTTCCACCCATTGCGCCACAAAATGGACAAAAGTCGTTTTTTCCCAACTCAAGCCAATCCATATCATAATGCAAGCGGGGTGGTGAGCTCCTGTTGACTTTCTGGTCAAAATTGGGACCGCTGATATTGATTTTACCCGAATTGTGCCATTTAGTCTATTGAATTTCTCTTCAACGGTAAAAATTTTCTCAATTTGTAAAAAGTAGTTTCATATAACTTTTACCTGCGTGCCTCGTAAGCAGCTTTCAACTTCGGACCAGTCTGGTTTCTATGTTTATCATTGTCCGAAAATGGCAAGTACCTCCACGCAAAGGCTTTAGATGTAGGTCCTCTTTAAGCCTTTTCCAATGTAGTATAGGATACATCGAACTGGTAGGCCAAGGTTTATGCCGAAAAACGGGAATTTCTCCGAATTCTTTTCCTGACTGCTTTCACCATAGCAGGAGTCCGTTTGCTAGGTAGTCTGTAGGTACCTGTTAACGGCATTGTAAACTGTTCTGCGCTTTATACCTGAATTTTTAAGACACTTCAAGTTTTCACACGATTTTTCTCCATAAAAAGGAAGCTAAAGAATTGATGCACCTCTTCTTCCTTTGGTTCCATTTTGGGTATCAGTAGTCGCCACCAATGTTTAGGGTGACAAACGTGGACAATAATACCTAATCTATCATACATAAATTGCCCACTATCCCAAATTGGTTATTCCGTTTGTATTTGACTTGCAAAATTTGTGACAGAATTTAGTGTACAACTAAGTATATTATACCTATAATATAAGAACAACAGGGCATCAATAAAATGTTCTATCTGTAGTCCCATTGTAATCCGGATCTAAAAATGAGCATGCTAACAATAATTGCACTGTATATACAAAGTAATATTGTTAGTACTCTCAAACAAATGGAATAGATTTGTAAGTGTAAGATTAAGGGTTCCAATGCAGGCAAAACTAGTATAGGGACTTACGTTAGTTGAAACTACGCCAATGAGATCCTTAAAATGCTTTCGAAAATATATTGCCAATAATTTGCGAACTTGAGCCCTGGTCCTAGAGTAGTAATATTTTACAATGAACTCCCAAGTCTAAAGCAAAAGCTTTTTATACATATTCATTTTGCTTTAAACACGTATTACTTATATGCAACATTAGCAGGTAGGCTTTCATTAAAAGTGGTCCGTGATATATGATTCATGCTAAGTATTTCGATTACAAGTATCCCTATAAATTGCCTCTGCGCTCTCAATGCCATATTATATAGGTAATGCCTGAGCAAAGTACTAGTGACTAATTCCTAATTGTATTTAGCTAGATAAACCATAAACCCCTATCGTATCTTCAATCCTCATATAGAAACGATACAATAGATAGTGAAATATAGAGCATCACAAAACGTTTTCGTATATATGTCCACATGAATACTGTCCAATTGGCGAATATTACGGAAATTACGTAAAAATTTATGTAGCATTATACTGTGGTCATTGCTTCCTCCGATGATAATTCTCACTACGTAGCTGCCAAAAATGATACCATATTCCCATATTATATGATAAATTTCTATTTATATATTATGGTACATTATCTTTTGGTTTGCTAGTAAAATATTTGGCCCTTCAACGAATAAAAGAGCAAATTATGCTGCCTTATTTTTTAAATTTCACTTCATGATAACGATTTCGTCGTCTATCTGCTAGCGTCAACAAAGGTGACCATTGTAAGCACCAAAAGTACACAAATAGATATTATTATCCTAACCTCACAATGATATCTCGTTATAGTAAGTACGTAAAGTATGGATTATGGTTAATGATAATTAATTGATTACTGTATGACATGATTTTTTAATGTTACATTTCCATTGATGACAAATATAAACGTATTTGTTGAGGTAAGTAGACATTTTGAGTTTAAACAAACAAGAATTTGCGAAAACACATAATATAACTATGTAGGTGAGCTGTAATTAGTTTATACTTATCTTCAGAAATAAAAAATGGAATTGGAAGGTTCGATAAAAATGAAAAAATGAATCATAAAGTTGTTTGCGATCGTTGTGTAATTTTCTAATAAAGGTAGTACAGTAGTACAATTTGAATCTGTGTATTTAAGTGCTCACAAGTTAAATAAAGCTATTATTATTATTACATGTTTAACTATGATCCTACATTCCATTTGAAACACACATACCGCTTTCCCATATCTGACAGAAATGCAGATTGTGTATTTGAATTATTTACGTTTGATGAATCACAGCTCAGCAACAATCAAGCCACACACATAATTTTACTTATGTTCGACTTGACAGGAGAACACATCGAGTTCTGTGATTTTTTACCAACAGTACACAGTGTAATGAATGATGGTCAGTGCTTTTTTCCTTTTTACGAGAAGTAAATGTTTTAAGAGTTTGTCTCATAATATTATTTATTTAAAAAAACAGTTTCTATACTACTAAAAAGACAAAAAGGACTGATTAACTAACAATTTATAGTTATTATGATATAACTACTTTATATACTATCGAACATGACTATGTAATGATCACCCTAGGGGAATAGGCAAGGCAAGACACATTGTTAACACAATTAACTCTAATACTTGTAACTAATGCAATGACAATAATAGTAACAGAATTAACAAATGTACATGATAACACGTGCATACATATACCTATACATTATATTACGGACGCGGAGCATTGACTTCTGCAGATGGGATTAAAGTGTCTGCCGTGCTTTTCATGTTTAACCCAATTTTTTCCAATCTCCCTGATGGGCCTCGAGTAATTCTGCAAGTAAAATAAAATAAAAACTTAACTATAAGTAGGCACCTACATTATTATTCTAACGGTTTCAACGATTGCGCTTGTACGGACTAAGGAATTGTTAAGTTTAAGTGGCATACCAGCGATGTCAATAGCTTCCTTTTTGAAGGCATCCACAATTTTGGAAAACAGCCTTTGTTCTTTAGGTGTCTTTTTTATCCACACCTCAAAAGATTTTCTCATATCCTGTTTCATGATACTATTTTCGCCAATTTCATTCCTCATCCCTTGCGGTAGAAAGGATCTGGTATTCTTTATTACAGTCCAGACACCTTGATTAATGTTGTCATGCACTAGATCAACTATGTGCACCACATGGACATCTTTCACTACAAAATCTGTCATCAAATAAAGAATTCATTTTTATTTTCCTTAAATTTTACTTGTATTATTATATTAATGAAAATATTTTATTTCGTACCATCCGAAGAGATCATCCCATTCTGTTCCTAAAATAAAATAATTTGCATATCGAACGTTAACAATATTTTCAAAATTCTTTGAAAATTCTTTAGTATGTATGTGATTTGTGTGTATATTTACTTTAGATACCTCATTTTGCACTGTTTGGTTACTTTTGCTCTTTAAATATTGTTCAAATAGCTCTGCAACTGATTTTGCACATTTTGTCTCTTTCAAACATGCAATAATCGTAGGTACATCCTCCTCCCCTTTTGATTTTAGAATATCCCAAAGTTTTTCCTTTTGTCTGTGTTCCGATGTAAGCCCTACCTAAATTTTTTAAAGTTCAATATTTTCACTATGAGTAAATACTTAATAACTATGTTTTACAGTATACAAAACGTAGGACTTACAATATCCCCTCTTTCAAAGTCACCAATCACGCCACGCTGAAGTAGTAAATTGAGCAACATTGAGAGGTCGGAAGTTCTTTTTATTAGATCGGTAAAATTTTGGGTAATTACATCCGAGAGATCTTTGTACGTCATGATTTTGCGGTGTATGGAGTGTGTGTGTACTATATTTTTTCCTTAATTATGTGCCTTAACACCAAATCGACCTAAAATGCTGCCGAAGAAGTTAGTCTAGTAATTACCACTAAATTGCAAGTGAGTCGTAGTAGCAATATTCCACAATGACTTCTCAATTCTAAATCAAGAGCATTTTATACATTTATTATAAACATATTATACGCACGCAGCATAAACGGATAGGTTATCTAGAAAACCTTGATATCTGATTAAAAATGTACGTTTAAGTAGTTGTCTTCTATTCAGGAGATAAACTATAGCTCCTACCTATCACTGTCTCGCTGTAAGCTCTCATTTTTATATGAAGTCTGCAATTACGACAATAAAATCCATATTCGATAATTTAGAGCACCAAACCTTTTCATATATATGATATAGGTATTTATAATCCCACAAATATTATCAAATTAACGAATTGTGTAGAAATGACGTAATTATTACTTGTTTCTTCCGATGCTCATTCAATTACGCAGCAGCCAGAAAATAATCATTGGTTCTTTGTATAGGTAGTATTATAACATTTTATTTTGGCTGGCTAAGGAACTTTTTGTGCCTATTGGACCATTATAATAAACCAAAGGTGGAATTAGAACTAAAACTTAAAAATGGAATGCAGGAAGAAATATTTAATCGAATAATCGAGTTTAATTTAATTTTTGAATTTGATTTCATTGTTAAACTGTTCTACCTTTTGTTTCCCGTTCATGATATTATCTTCGGCTAAATATTAGTTTGGTTGGAATTTGACTTACATTTGCATGGGAAAGAGTTTTTCAAAGAGCGACTATAGATGCGATAATACGTTATTGCAAAATTTAACTCAAAGTTGAATTAACTAATTAGTCTTAAAATTACTAATTATTGCTACAAAAGTACAACTATCGGTTCGTGCACTTATAATAATACTACATCATGTAAGTAAGCTAATCTAGTTTTGTGCCAAGCAAAAGTCAGTATTAAGCAAAAGTATTCCCATGTAGGTAAAAGTCAGAAGGCCCTCAAAATTGTTCCCATGCAGAAGTAAGTCGCCCTTTGAAAAACTCTGTCCCATGCAAAAGTAAGTCAAATTCCAACCGAACTAATTACCACCCATTATCTTCTGTAGTTATTTAGTACATTATTTAAACTGTTTTCCGTTATCCATTGTATTTAGTACAAACTAAAAGGTACTAAGTACCACTCCACACACTGACTCTTCCTTATCTCGCTATAAAGTGGGTATTATGGTACAGTCATGGTACAGTGGAACGATATTTATAATTATGACGTAGTTTAATGTTACATTCGCATGGTAAAAGGACAATTGGAGTTTATATAGCCAATAGTTTATGAAAACACATATATCCGTAGGTAGGTGAGCTCTGTAATTATTTGCGTATAAGGTTATCTTCAGAAATAGAAATAAAAAATGGGAGATGAGATGGAAGGTGCAACAAAAATTACATGCAAGTTGTTTGTCAATCGTTGTGTAATCGACTTAAATAGCAGATAAATAATGATGACAACGAAATACATTTCCTGAATTACTCATCCCATCCGTAAATATTTCTAAAAAATTTAAACGCCAGGTTTTGTTGTAAGACAAGTGAAAAGTTGACTTTATGGTATCATGCCAGGTTTTACACGTACACCAAACAGATGCTCTAAAATTCATTGTATTCATTTACGCCAATATCCTTACATGCGGAATGAGCTATAATAAATATATCAAATAAATTAATAAATATAATTATTAAATATTATAAATCATTTTCAGCTTAGGTATTGTAGGCAGTTATAGGAATTTTGTGTCAGCATTCTATTGCATAATAAAATAAATAGTATTTTATTGTCAATTTCGTCAAAATTCAAATCACTAAAAAATATTTTGCTAGATAAGATGATCCCAGTCCAAATCCACTCGGTACAATCGGCACTCTAAAAATGCATTTTGGCTTTGAAGGTACCAGATAACAAAATAAACCCGAAAGTTTCTTCACGTTGATCATTTATAATCCATACACGACTTGCTGCACTAAACAAGCATGGGTAATAAAATGAAACAGTGCACGAGATAAACAATAATAACAAAAAACAAACACTTTCGGATGTAAATAGTTCCAGAGAAGAATTATGAATTAAAATAGCTAAATATAAGCATTTGCAAACTGAAACGTATTTAAATTAAAAAAGTTAATTGCACAAAATACCCAATGTTTTCATATAAAATAATAATAAATAGCAAATAAATTAAATGCATTACATGTGTACAACATAAATATTTAACTATGCAAATAAAATGCATAGCATAGGTAGGTATACTATAATCATTATAATCAAGATGAAACAAATACACACATTATAAAGCAAGGACAAATAACTACAATATTTATTGCTTTATACTACATGTACCTAATAATAATTATAACTGAATACTCTGCTATGTATTATTTTACGAGTGTGCTAAGCTAACTAACTGAGATATTTACTAACTACTTATACAATACTGCATACAGCTACGGCATTGTAACTTCCCGTTCTATATTAGTAATGTATCTGTATTTTATGTGCGTATACATACCTATGCACTTAATTTGCAAATATTTCTGCACAAGACCCAGCACATATGTGGGGTTTAATTTATTTCCATATAAATATAATTATTTCATACACATGTATATATATGCTTTAGATACAACTAATGATATAACAAGATAAAAGAAGTATTTGTTAGTACTACACTTATAGTAGTACCTAACTTATAATGTAATATATGTGTGATCATGTGTAGGGCAGATGAATAAATATGTAACTTGACTTGACCCTGGCATGGCTGGATCTTACTTGTTTCTTTGTCAATGCATTTAAGAAAAATGTAATGAGTTGAATATCACAACAAGAACTGTATTATACCACAAATGCATAAATGTACAGTTAGAGTCATATTTATAAGTGTCTAGTTACGTTTCAGTTTCAGATCAGAGAGGAATAGGAGAGGACTGTTAATTAATACTAAAGTGAAATAGTAGTTTTTTCGTAAGAATACATTGTGTACATATTGCAAGATAAAAATACATCTATCTGTATAGTATGTAGGTAGATGAAGTATAATTTATAATCAGCACAAAACCAAATATTTACATCTGAAAATTAAATGTACTTGGAATGGAATATAGAATACACCTTGAAGTTTGTTAAGGTTGTCTCAGTCGAAGTTCAATTCTCATCACCCTCATAATTTCAGACTTATAGTTGTTAATTTTCTGATGTTACTATACATTTACTTTCAATTTTACGTGCAAAATTTTAATGTGAACATTTTCTTAGTTATAAATTAGATACTTAGATTACTATAATTACAAATATATTTTTAGTTCTACCGGGGGAAATACATACAGCATAGCAATGCAATATTAATACATTGTGTGATAATACTTACATATGTACGCGAACTGTGAGTGTGAGTGAACTCAAGATTTTTATGGTATTTCCGAGAATTGCCTTCTATTGTATTGTATTTCTGTAAAATGCACGTTATTTCATCTGATACGTACATTACATATATTGCAATTGTGCAATGTAAATAAATAAATATATGAAAATATCCCTACAGCATTTAATTGTATATCAGAACTACATGCTGGCTGTGATTGACATTGATACATTTACTCCCACACCCACATAAAAAAATTAATGCAGACTTTGGCCGTTTTTCTCAACTGATATTGTAAGTGTCGGCATTTGATATAAACATGTAATTCTTTCAGGTAAATCGGAGTTTGGGATACATGATAAGTCAATGAAAAATTAAGAGAAACCTTTGTGCAAAATATTTTGCTATCTACAGATATAATGTGTGATAGATAAGCTTAAATATTAGTGTTAAGGTGAACGTGAATTGCTAATCTATTTTTGATACTGTGACTTTGTGATATCTCAGAGCATTGAACAGTTGGGGAATAATTTAATAATTGTTGTGATGTGACTTGTTTGTAATTCAGCTTAATATTCATATTACTTACTTTGTTATTAATTGTTCCGTTAATTATTCTTCTATAATTATTTACATTTGAGATTTAGCTATTTATGTAATATTTTAACGTATATTTAAAATAGACTAAAGATTTGTGATGTTTTGTAGTGCAACATAATTTTAAGCAAGATAATTCAGCAAAACTATTCATTTTTAATACACGTGAGTTTTCAAGCAAACATTTTTACATTTAATTGTGAAGTTTATCAAAAACATGGAAAAATCTGCCAATCTGAATTGTAATATAGAGCACAGTAGTGGTAGTAAATGGCTGTTTTCCACTATAGTGCATGAGTCTTCTCCTATAATGACAATACCAAACCTGTTCCTTTACATGAAAGACCTTCTATTGCATTTCCTTACGGAAGATCCTTCAAATCTATACAGTCTCGTATTGTACTCTTCGTTAGCACTGATTCTCCTTGGACTATGGTATTTCCTTTTTTGGAGACCGTTTGACTGGAATCGGGTAACTGAACTCTTTTTAAATATTTTTTGTTTTAACTAAATTTTTACAATTTTTTTGGATCTCATATTAAATGTTAAAGTAAGTATATATACTTATAGTGTTTTTGTATGCTAAAAGGATTACACAGAGCTGGGATTTGACGATGTGAAGAGTCACTACCCTAATAAGAGTCAGACTCATAATATTGCAAGGAAAAATGCCATTAACGAATTGAGACGGAGAAGGAAAATTGGGGAGTTGCCCCCAGTGTATCCAAATGGGTGGTTCATTATTTTGGAAACGGACCAACTTCCCATAAGAACTTCGAAAGAAGTTAGTGCTTTAGGTAAATAACACACTTTTTAAAATTCTAGAGTAAATTATTTAAAAATTAACCATTGCAAAACGGATGTAAATAAGTGCTTGCACTAAATAGTGTGACAAATGTACCATTTTAAGTCGATTACAATAGTTTAAGTGCTATTATGATATATTAGAGCGTGTAGTATTGAAGTGTCTATCTCAAATGCCCCTGGTGAAGGTCTGTGGTCATTTTGAGATTCATATTTATTTTAGGCATGCATTTTTCCGTAGATAAAAAAAAGATAAAAAACTCCTTTTGTAGGTAATTGCAATATTTTCTTTCATAAATAAAATGAATTTAAGTGTAGATAGGCATTCTCAATTTTCGAAAAATTAACAGCCCATTTATGATCACAAATTGTTGAGGTGGCACTTTTTGGAATCCCCGCTAATTGCTCTATCAGGCTGATAAATTCAATATTAAGAAATTATTGACATAACCCTCTATGTAAATGACTAAATACTATTTATCTATATAAAAATTGGTCTACTTACGCTATCTATGAAAAGAGATTTTTTAAATTATCTACAAAAAGAGAAATATTATCTACAAAAAAATATTATTCCTGGTGTCATCATAATTTTCCAATGATACTCCACTTGCCATATGTTGCCATTTAAAAATTTGGTTGATGTAACCGATTTATGAACTGAGCCTGGCTTAGAAAGCCATATCGTCTGTACCAAATCTCACAAAATGGGTCAATGTAAACGTTTTTGAATATTACAGGACTGAATTTAGTTGCCTGGAGGGGCGATAGTGGGAAAGCATATGTAGCAGACGCTTATTGTCCCCATTTGGGAGCTCACCTTGGTGTTGGAGGGACTGTACATGGGGAATGTATCCGCTGCCCTTTTCACGGCTGGAGTTTCGCGGGTTGTGACGGAAAATTAACAAATATTCCATACTCCGAATCAGGTACCTATTTTGCAAAAATATCCTCTTATTAAAGCCCAAAAAGGTGTGAAACTTTTTAATAGTTAATATTGTTTTGAAAAATAGTAATGGACTTTGCAAAAATCAAAATGTGGGAAACAATGGAAATGAACGGTTTCATCCATTTGTGGTAACTATCATACTAATTATTCTTTTGTGTAATGCATCATTGTAATTAAAAGCCCACAATGTTAATATATATATTTTACAAATAATAAAGGTATCATGCTGAAGGGGACGCTCCCTCGTGGCGGCCTAAAATATTCTCGCAAATTGAATCCGGGGCCTGGAAATACAGGGGAAGATCCGAATTCAAAGTCGCTTGTCATATCCAGGTAAGGTTAAGCAGTTTTTTGAGAAATGTTGAGAATTTTTGAGCCATTTTCATAGTTGGGCCATTATTATATTTTGAATTAATTCTAAATCTTAATTACTCCAAGACTAATAGGGTTCATTCCATGTCAAAACGTACGGCGAGTACTAAACTGGCCGCATTAAGTTTGGCTGTTGCTGCATAAGTACAGA
>JAQFYC010002731.1:0-23990 GCA_034694165.1 Tomocerus mixtus | reverse complement strand
CATGAACTGTTTTCCTTAAATAGCTTTAAATAGTGGTACTACATAATAATATACAAAGCATATACTAAAACTAATATACTAAATATATATACTAATACTACGTCCATAGGAATGGAAATGCAACCCGGAGAAAAAAAAAGTTATTGCGTCTAGTGTTGCAACCGTTACAACCGGAGAAATTATTTTCAGGTTTTTTCCTCGGTGTTGCAACCGTTGCAACGAACCAAAATTTTTCTAAGTTATTGAAAACCCCAAAGGACCGACTCTAACTCTCCACATTTTTTGTAAAAAAACAAATACGAATTATCGCACTCAATTAGTAAAATTTAATCTGTTTTTGTTTAACTACTAGAATATTTTCAAATACGTTAGTTAAGCCATGAGGTGTGTAATAGTGTGCATGTGTAGTAATTTATTTCAACTGTAGGATAAGTAATTTTATCTGTAGAAAGTTAAACTAGTTAAACAATACTATGTGTAGTAATTCTACATTATTTTCGCGAAAGATATATCTTCGTGTGTATAAGCTATGTGATCCGGAAGACGTATTTCTGCAGTGTTAGCAAGGAACTTGGACTTGTATGCACATACTTATGTACTATAAGTATACAATACTCTACTATCCTTGAGTGTTAGTTCATTTCATATGCTGCTAGCTTACTTCATTCTTAGAGCACAGAAAAGCTAAGCTTTGTTATACAGCCTACTAAGCATTGAATATTGTTAAGATTCGGCTAAGCTAAAGTCTCAACTGTATGTATCATAATGTATGTAAATGGCAAGTCAAGTCAAGCCATGCCAGTGAGTGAGTGAGTTTCTGTCGCTACTATTACCAAATCCAAGAGCATGACATAACATAGCATAACATTGCGTGATGTGATGTGTATTCGTACAATAGAGTACGTAAGTAGAAGAATCTATCTGTAGCATAGGTACTTGTACATAAGCGAAGAAAAGTGAAGAAGACAAGAATAGTTGCTTTGCTTTTGCTTCTATCTTTGACTAGAAGACGAAGAAGTGGATGTTAGAGTTAGATGATGATGTCGATCCCTGTTTTGTACTGCACTGTTCTGTACTGTATGTATTAGTATTATGTGTCTGTGTATTCGTTTCCCCCTTATTTGTGCTTTGCCTCTTGCTTTCTTACGTTGTTGGCTTCCAAGTTGTCTTGAACATTGAAGTAAGAGTAAGACTGCGTTGTTATGTTGGTTTGAACAGTGAACATTGAAGCTACTGCTTCTCTGACTTGTTTTCTATCTGTCTTGTATTTGTATAAGTGGATCTGTGTTTAGTACATACATACATAATACATAAAGTTACATATACCTACATACCTACTAGAGACCAGGCCAGAACAACATGGCAATATTATTACATTGCTTTTGCTGCGTTTAGCTTAGGTTTAGATCCGAGAAAAAGAGTTGCATACCTACACTTACACTAACTACTATACACAAATCTCCATATATCCAGTCTAGAAACTGGAAGTATGTATTAAGTAGTAGCTAGGTTTTGGCTTGGCAAAGAAAAATATCTATTAGAGGAGAACATAGAGATTAGAATACATTCCGAGAGATAGTGGAATTGAATGTATGCTTGTAAGTTTATATATTCATCGTCTAGTGACTACTACTTGTACATAGGCAAAGAAACTAACCATTACATTACCAAAGGAAGCCAAGCCACCCGCCTAGCTATGTGAATGTGAATTCTCTGTTCTTCATTCCTATGTATTAGTATTAGCATTATATGTATAGAGTATAGAGATAAAGCTAAGAAGCTACTACTACGTAAGAGTTGCTCTATCTATTCTACATACATACATATATGCAGATATTTATTATACTGATATTGTACTAGTTGTTACATGTATCTAGTACTAGTATCTCTATTTGCGTATGTATGTACTTAGGCGTTGTGTTAGTAGTATTCTCCTCGTTGTTGGCAGCCTCCGAGTTGTTGTGTATAGTAGGCAGTAGGTAAGTAAAGTAAAGTAAGCAATGCACTGTTTCTCACTACTCACTACTGCAGTCAGTCAGTGTTATTATTTTTTGCCGTCTTTCATGGATAATATTCTTGGAGGCAGTTGAATGTAGTGTGCTCTAACTCTGGCTTGACTTCGACTCCTCTAGCTTGCATCTTCGCTTTACATTTACAACGTGAATGCAACTCACATCACCATCCACATCCACATCTTACTACGTTGGTATTGGTACATATCTTGTACAAGAGAATAGAAAACACACGTTTTGGTATAGCACCAGCAGTACAGTAGTACCAGAACCGCAGCAATGTTACTTTACTTACTTACATTACAGTAACATACTTTATACTCATCAAAGAAAAATTCAGTTTTTAAATCCGCTCCAACACTGCCATTACATTAGCCAATAACATTACTCACTAGTAAAACATACAAATACAGTACAGATACATCCAGCCAAAGCAACACATAAATATACGTACATAAATAATTCCTTCATTTTCATACGGAAAGTGAAAGTTGCCGGTTTATAAGTTTCCTTCGTGTAAGTTAAGTACTGTAGTATTTACTATTTACTTTCATTGGAATCTCGTGTGTCGTGTCCTTTCCATGACATTGATTTCATAACTATATACTATTACTATACTAGCCGGCATATCAAAGTCTCTGTATTTGCATTTATGCAATTACTTGTTACATAATACTACATTACTCAATTCAATTCACGCATTGCAGTCGTATTATACATACAGAGAATAATTTTGTTTACAAGTGCTTCAAGGATTTGGATTTAACAAGAAATATTTGGATCTTTGTGATTTTGATACGATACTGCTGTTTTTGCATTGAATTGTCCATGTACATATACACAAAAGTCCACGTGCTCAAACCGTGTTGTGTTTTGTGCTTTCTTTTACAATGAAAATAGTGTGTGTGCATATGAAGTTGACATGACATACTATTTGTGACACTATCTATTATCTCTACCTATTTTATTCATATAAATTCCCAGAAAACTTTAGTTGTTAGTAGCGGGAGAAGAAAAGTTTCACCTTGGAATAATTTTGCGACAAGATTGTTGTTTGCTAGCACGGAACGAAAATAAAGTGTTTTTATGTGGCACAGTTCTAAATTCTACATTAGTACAGATGTGTTTTATTTGAAGTTTAAGTCTGGACTTCTAAAGTGACAGAAAGTCTTGTTTACCTGTATGTATGTATAAATGGATTAAATTATATAAGACTCAATGCTATTGTTGCGATAATCTTGTGTGATGATTCAGTCTCAGCAGTAGGTTGTATTTGTATTTGTATTTCCAAGTTGTAGACTTCTTTTTTGACTTTGGCAGTATATTTGTTACTGCTGTTGTTGTTGACAATTGAAATAATGTCCAGGCCAGTCCAGCGAGTATATTAGTTCTAATACGTGCATAACTGCTACATTTGGCAACGCCACACGTCTGATCTGTACTAGTGCCGTGTCCGTGTGTGTAGACGTAAAGTACATTATAAGGTGTCTTGTTTTCTTACTTAGCTACTACACGCTATGGTTATCAGATCTGAAATCGTTGTAATACCTGTATAAGGATTACATTTACGGGTTGTTTTTATTTTCTGTAAATTGTAAATGTAAACTTACCTTTCTTATCTTTTTACGCAGTGACATAAGAAAATTAACATTCACAACAAGACGCTTACACAACTCAAGCTTCCGAATTTGCAAATCTGTTCTGCAATTAAATGAGCCTTCGTAACTTTATATGTAATAAAGCTCTGTGAGATTACGTTAATGTACTTGGAGGGTTGTTACTCGATAAAGAGCAATATAATCTGTACATACAATACAGATAAATACTTGCATATGATATATAGATGCAGATTGAAGATCTGATGTAATATAAAATTCTGCATTACAATTGAAATAAATAACTAGCGAAGCCAATCCTCGCCAGGCCAGGATGTTTTATTGCTCCTACCTTCGTTTATGTCTGTGCTAATTGCAAGTACTCTATAGCGTATTGGGATTTTTCTATTGGATTGAGCAAGTTTAGATTGATCGAATTTTGAAGTACAAATAATATCACTTTACTGGTAATGTTTATTGTTCCAATCTGACAGTATAATTTAATGCGAAAGGAAAGAGAACTGAAAGATATGTGTATTGTGAAGATGTTCTGTTGATTTATATTGTTTATTGGCTGTAGAGGGAATTATAATGTAATTTAGCTAGTCACCCTTCTTGTGCTCCTCAGTTACTCTTACTTTTACATTTATGTATAAGTTTTCTTCGGTTATGTTACATTATAATGTTTGTTTTGCAACAACCAAAGCCAACTCAACTCAACTCAAGTCAAGTCGATAAAATGAAATGACCATATACAAATACTAATACTAATAGCAATACAAACATTTCACGATGTCTCACAATGCAATTATATACAAACTACTTCCCGAGACAGACATACAGATATATAATACTACATATAATAGTACATAACTATTAAATTGGGTTGCGGATTGAATTGAATTCAAGATTCAAGTACTGTTTGACTCTAAGTGCCTTGTCTCAAGTCGTCTTCTCTTATATACAGTACAGAACAGACTCAGACTCAAAAGCAAAAGCAAACCCGGCCAGGCCAGGCCAAGGAAAAGCCATGCAATGCTAAAATGCTAGGCTAGGCCTGCCACACAACAACTTTATATCACATCTGTGTTATGTTATGTTATGTTACGTATTCAATCTCTTGGTTCGTCCCGTCCAGGCCAGAGAGTCGGCAAAAAGCAGTTCTTTTAATCTCCTGACTTAATGAAATTTATTGTTTGTATCTCCTAATGGTGCTGCAATTAAGTTGAGTTGCCGCTACTATTTTGCTACTGCTATTCTGCTACATAGTAGATGTATTTGTATGAGCTACTACTTACTACATACACATACATAGAGATATATACACTTCGCATCACTCAGTTAGATAGTTAAGCATTATTGGGAAAGGAAAAGTTATATGTACGAAGAAAGAAAAAAGCAAGCAATCTGAAGTTTAACTGGTAGCAGCTTTATAATACAATAAAAGCAAAGTTGCAGAAGCCAAGCCTTTTATATTTATGAAGGAGAACGATTAAAATATATAAACAGAAAAAATCATCATGATGGAATTGTCCTCTGAAAAGAATAACGGGGCTGTTAATGGACCGGCAGCCCTTCATCATCCTTTCGTCTACCCGACTGACTTGCGGGTCTTGGGCTACGCGGCTGGAGTTGCCTCCGTGTTGCCACCATTACCAGGTCTACCACCTTCCTCGATTTCCAGCTCTTCATCTTCGTCATCCTCCTCCTCAGCTGCCTCTATACACATTCTGTCCCCTGCAAGCCCCGCTAACAGCAACAATTCACACCACAACCACCATCCAGGCTCTACGGAGGCTCCGTCGCCAAACTCTTTAATGTCAATGCCACCCTCAGGATTCACAATGCCCAGAAATTTGTTGTTTTCCGATTCGGAGGTCCAATGTTTTTCTTTTTTATTAACTTTATCTACACCTACAACCAAATTCCTAACTTTTAGTTTCATTCATACTCAATTCTGAAGTAAAAAATATAACTACTATCCCTATCTCGATGTAGGTATGTAAAAGGGTTAGTATAATACAAGAAGTATACATTTTAAGTATTACTATACCATACAAGAAGGTATTAGGTATAGTTATGTATTTCTAGAGATAGATGCTCGACAGGCTTGTATACAAATAGTAGCAAAAAACTGTTTTGGGTCTAGTTTTTATTCGGATATTAGGTAGACTCAAATTATAGCACAGTGATGCTACAGAGATAGTATAGGAATACAATTTATTATAGACACAGTCACGTATAGATAAGTAAGCATTGGTATGTAATAGTGTATAATAAAATGTATGTACGTATATAATACTATCTATAAGCGGTCTGCCCGGTTTTAACTTTAGTCTTTTCTCTCACTCACTAAATTAACAATAAGAAACAAGCTACTGTTGTGAGTGGGCCCAAAGCTTATCTCCTTACAACATTGTTACTATAGACAAAAAGTTCCCGCACTGAAAGTTCTGTTTTTTTCAGAAACATTTCAGTCTTCTGGCATACATACTTTCTGTAAGTTATACTCTTGTCAATAGGCATAACTCTCAATTTCTGTCTCCCTATAACTATTTAGGTATACATATACTACATACAACTTCATTTCCCTTCCTTGGCATTCATACAAACTATCGACTTTGCAGATAACGAAATAAAAATCAAACTTTTACTCACGGGATCCTTTTGCTCTCACTAGCCCACTCCACTTACACAATTGTCAATTACGTGTATTGGATCATTGAATGATATCAGGGTTCTAAAAGTTTTTTCAACAATCAAATTCTTAATAGCAATACTTGAAATGCATAGGTTTGGGTAATGAAAGAAATTCGGAGCACACTAAGGAGACATAAAGTAATATCTAGGAACATAATAATAGTTGGATTGAATTTGGATTAAGAATTGAATAATAGAACAGCAGGATAGGATTCTTGGTTTCATTTTATGCATAAGTGAGCTGAATCCGTATTCAGTTCAGGGAAAATGTGGTATTCTATAAATTTTCTTGGTCATGGCGCCGGTTTTTCGTCTGCTCTGAATTAATAGATAAGATTCCACCGCCAATGCCATCATTATAATCGAATCAATCATCCTTCCTTCTACATCTTCGTTTCACTATGTAGTAGATACTTACTTACATACTGCATACACTAGCAAGTAAGAGCAAGCTAGCAACTTTTTGCCAAAATCTGTATTCAAATGAACAAAGAATTGTTAAAGATGAAATGGCAGGCTAGATTCAAGTGCTAGAAGCTGAAAGATGCAAGCCAAATGCAAAATCCAAGGCAGCTTGCTAAGCTGGTTTGGTTTGGGTTGGCTTTGGTCTGGATTCTGGATTAACGTGGTTGTGATTACTGTGATCTCACGTTTAACTAATACTACGCTCATGAAATGGTGAATTGAATATAATGCAATTGTAACGTAAGCGTTAAGCATCCGCACTGTTGTTCGCTTCACTTGCTTTGGTTTCCTTTGGCATTTCTATTGCTTCGACTTAACTTTTCTTTGTTTCGCATGAATGCGATGAGAATTTATAATGTTGATCAGTCACAATAGAACAGAACTGGTGTGGTGTTCTATAAGTGCCTTGTCTATGTCTATGCTTATGAAATGACTGCAGGTACCATACCTTTATTCATTTCACTAATACGCACATAAGTGCAAAAGTAAGTGTATAATCATCTTTGGTATAACTATACATTGTAAAAACTAAACATTGTAAACACAATGCTAATGGGTCATACTTCATATCATACTTCATACTTCATTCAATCGCCAAGCGGTTATCAATTATGGGCATGATTACCATTTGCCATTCAACGTAGTACTTCCGTGGACAGTAAATGCTAATTTGTAATGTCCTTAATTTCTGAATCGTTATTATGATAGTTAATGTTTGAATGCTAATGATCTTGAAAATATAGAGACATCTAATTGAAGAGCAATTTATATCAAATAAAATTACTTTAATTTGAGTCACATGATACACAAACTTGATTTGCAATACTACAAAAACGAGACACACACACCTCACCTCCATCAAAGAATATCAATTGATGATGATAATGGTGAATGAGTTATGTTATCCTAGTGTTTATTGAAGTGAAGTATCTGTTAAATAGTAGCACATTGAGATTTTGGGGGAAGGAAGACAAAGTATAAATTATTTGCATTTGCATTGTGTACTGTATGTTACATACAAGTGTAAATAAGTGTACAGGAGAGATTTGATTTCATTCTCATCGCAAATCTCAACCGCATTGGAAAGAAAGACATTCAAATTAGTATTCGTATAACAGAAACGAATGCAAGTGTGAGCAGAATATAAAAGTATATTAATTTGTTTGTCTTTGAGGCTTTTACTGAAGAAATGGGAGTTGGTATATATTAAGTATATGTAAAATGCAGATTGAAAAACTAAAACATATGTACGTATTGTAGTATGCCATTTTATTCAAGTGTAGAAGGGAATTAACTGAAATCTATATAATTTTTTATATCAGCCCTGCTACAATTTACATCGGAGTCGATAGAATTAATGCGTAGAGCTGTGTATCAAGGAAAGTAGTAAGTAGTAGCATAATGGTATAAATGCAGGGAATTAAAACTATCTTAACGTATTACAATAGCTAAACATAAAAATATTGACACCGAAGGAGTTTGAACTGTAACACTTGGCTTGATTTATCTAGGTAAATGATGGCGTGACATGTAATTTCAAGATTTATGTTTATACCAGAATTTCATTGTTGTGCATGCCAGATTTTACAGATGGGATGGCAATAGCATTGTATGTACTGTAACATAGGAGTCGAATGTTAGGGCAACATAACTCTTATACTGAAAAATGTCCAATTGTAATTGTAGTACTCTTACTCAGACTACTTAAGCCAAACTCTGAGAATAAGTAATTGAATGTATCTGTATAATATATTACCTAATACCTACTTATACGATCTTAAATACATTTATAATTCAGTATAGGAAGTTTGCTTGCTTACATAGCTGTAGGTAGGTAGCTTGGTTTGTCTTGACTTAGTTTCATTATAATAAAATACATCTTTCTTAGTCTTAGAAAAATGTTTATTGCATTGTCTTATATTTATGAATTAAAAATTCAGTGTATGTATGTGGGTATTGAATACAGCAAAGAGAATTATAAAAAGTATATTATTTCATACATTAGTTATGTAAGTATATCAGTAGTTGTATGTAGTTTAGCTACCCACTACATCAGTTGATCACTAATGGTAATCCATCCCGGTCAAGTCAAGTCTAGTAGGAGTCAATTTTTCTAGGTGTATCCATTCTCATTGAATAAAATAGACGAGAGCTGCCAATATAATAGCAGATGATAGAATAAGGAGTGTTAGTAATGTAGCAAGCAAGAAAAATGCATTTATGAAGCTTTTAATCTATAAGCAGATTCAAAGTATAGGATCTGCTCAAGCAATTATGCTATCTTAACGTCTTAACCGTCACGTCAAACAGAATGTGAATGGAGCTCCGACTTTTACCACATGTGTCAGTCAATTTCTTGGCTTGGCTCCGCTTTCCATGTGCAAGTATAAATTTTAATGTTTAGTTACGTCTCTTTACTAGGTACTTTAGTTTTAGTTTGGTAATAATAATATACCAAGGGTAAATCAAATAATATCTATAGAGAATTGGTTTTAGTAAATATTACATTACATAAGAAAGAACCCTTGTATTGTAATTTTGTAATGCGAAGCAATCCGATTGATCTCCATGTATATTTGCATATGTACATATGTACATACATTGAAAATGTACGAAATTGAATTATAAATCTGGTGGATGGAGGTTTGAATTCTGGCTTGACTTACGTATGTCTGTATATCTGACATCTAAGTTGCCCTTAGACTGGGTTTGACTTGACTAGTTCTAGTTTTTGACTTGAGCTTCTGGATTTTGTTCCACCCACATCAGACGAAGCCTCTTTCACACACTAGATCCGAGTACATAAAGTAGTTTGCTATTGTATAGGATTCTCGTTGTGAAAAGACATTAAAAAATTCTCCTGCAGCGGTTCAGCTCTTACGATTAGCAGATTAGTTAGCTTATGTACACTTGGACATATCAAAGTAATATCGAATGCGACTCCGCTGTTAGCAAGAAAAGAAAACTACTTTTGTATAATATATTTAAATGGATGGATGGACAGATTGTTATTATTTAGGTATATGTTGCTGTGGTGTGGGGTAGTACACAGTGTTTCTAACTATTTTGCATAGATGTTTGTTTCCTACTTATGTATGTAGGTTTGTATGGTAAAAGGGTCCCATTTATAATCTAGCAACAACAGGAGTAGTGGATTGGATTGGTTTTGAATAACTTTTTAAATAATTAGTACAGCATGACAGTTGGCTCCTTATAAACAAGGAGCTGCTATTTCCATAAGAAATGATGCTAATAAATAAACATTAGGTGGTTTGGTTTGGTTGTCTTTGGTAAACTTGTAAGTTGTATTTGTAAGTTGTAAGTAGAACTTATTTGAAGTTTAGCATTAAATATTCAATCTGAATAAAATTGACTGCCCTGCCGCATGTGAAGTGAAGTAAATAGTAAACTGGACTGGATGAATGTAGTTTGAATGTTTGAAGTTTGAATTTAACATTAAAAGAAAAGGAGCAAGATTTGGGTTTGCTTCTGTTTTGTCTTATCGTATAATAGTAGTGAGTAAAAACGCTTTAGTTTGGCTTTTACAAAGATATTGCTATGCTATGCTACAGATATGCTGGTGAAAAATGTGCATGCTAAAGAGTTTGAGCGCTAAAGAGTGTCTTTCTTGTGAAACTTGATATTCTACATGCACTGTCGTTGACATCTATACATTAAACTTCTCGAGGGCTGCATAAAGCTTTGCGATTAGCTTACAATGTAAATGTACGTAACGTATGCTCGAACGAGCTACTCGTTCTTGTACCCACCAAAAGACATTTATCTTGTAACAATTGAGTTTTATGAGTTTTATTGATATTTCATTTGTCTTTGGTTGTTAATGTAAGCAAAAAGCAAGTTTTCCTCTTGGCCCTTGGGACGAGGATTGACAAGCTAAAAAAGAGGAGGGGGCTCACTGTAGTAGTGCGAATAAAAAAGTTAACGTCTTGTTTTGCCACAAAGGTGACTTGATTTTTATCATCAAATCACATCACATTTATTTGCTCTCTGCCATGCTTCCCACCATTTTGATCCTATCTTCCCATTCAATGTTCAAAGCAAACGAAAGTAAATAATATACATGCTTTCTTTTACGTATCACTTCTTTATTACATAAAGGCTAAGTGGTAAGTGCTTAAATACGTACTAGCCTACTGTACAGTATAGAATCCAAATCCAAGAAAACCCGTAGAACTAAATATACAATTAATTCGATTGTGTTATTTTGGTTTAAGTTCAGCTAGTTAAGTACTTGAAATCTTTAATTCAGTTCAGCTCAGCTCACTCAATTGAGTAAGGCTAGATTATAGTAATAAGGCAAGGCGTCCTCATTGAGTCATAAGAACAATATTGCTACAAACAGAAAGTTAATGTAGATAGGTACACAGATAGGAGCAAATGGTGGAAGGTATGAATTATGATCGCTTGCTGTTTGGGTGGCGTGCGAAAAAAATCCATTCGGTCATACGCCGGACAAACGCTTAAACCCACAGTTAAGATCTTAAGTGTTTCCACTAATCTCTATAGTTCTGAAACGGGCAAACAGAATAAATCACTTTTAGAAGGGGAACGATAGCAATAGTGTTGAGTGTAAAGTATACTTTACTTCCTATAATAGCTAAACTAGCTCGATTCTACTCGATTATATTGAGAAGACAGAAAATGCGTGTTTATTTACTCACTGCACTGGAGTTTGTATGCTTTGGTACGCAAAGTTAACTCGCTTATAAGTATCGTTAGAAAAATTCGGATGGAATGTTGTTTAGAATTGATTTTTTAATCGTATCCCCTTTGTTTATAACCCCATTAAGCTCATAATTTAGCTAAAAATGCTTGTCAGCCAAGATGACCAAGGTTTTACTACTGTGAAACTGCAAAGCGTTGCAGAAATGCTTTAAACCAAGAATTCGCGTAATACTTACTACATTATAATGAATTGTAAATGACCAACCAATAGTGTTAAATTACTAGTGTTAACCAACATCGTGCTGAAAAGGTTAATGAATTATTTGTAATGAACCATTATTATCAGCTAGAATGTACACACAGGTAATTATTCTAGCTTAGCATGCATTAATGTTTGTTAGCATATACCTTATGAGTATTTTAAAGTCATTAATTAATCAAACCACCTACTTTTCCCTAAGCATACCTCCAAGTATAGTTTTCGCTAAGCATGAAACTGGCATATTGTAGTAATGGTAGACATCTAATAGAAATTGCAATTCTTTTCTTTCGCCTGAAACACATTACTAACCAATGGTATTTAACATCACGCAATATTTTAGGGACTGTAAACTATTGTATAATTCCATGCGAGTGAAAACGAAGCTTAGCGTTGAAATTGTAGTGCACGATATAATTTTGATTTCAATGTCAGATTTTTGCAAACGAAATGTATAGGCACTTGTAAATTGGGGCTGGGAATTTAGAATTTCTGTGCCTACTTATACGATTTCCTTGTAAGGACCTGTGAATATTTGTGTAGGTAAGGTGAGTTAACATTATTCCGCTTGGTATGACTAATTCATAATGATTATCATGTATTTATGTACTGCCAAGCCCACTCTATGTATTTTCCAGTACATGAGTAAAGTATTTCGCTAGGAACTTGTACTAAATCATGTCTGATTATGAAACAGATTAGTTTTAGAAGGTAGAAATTTAGAAATGCTAGGCACAATGCGAAACTAGATCAAAATTCCTAAGCTAGCTAATTTTGTATACATATAATATGTACTATACTTAGAATTCTGGATTCTTAATTCTTACTATAACTATAACTGTGACCTATGACCTGTAACTATAACTGTAACTCACGGCTTGTCTTTTTCTCTATGCCCTATGCAGAAAGCAGCGGCGGCAGCAGCCTTTCTGTGGTCAAGCGGTGGTGGGGGTGGAAGTTCATCAACGCCACACTCATTGTCACCCGAATCCCACTTACACCAACAGCCCATTCACAGTCCTCATCTAGACCACCAGCAGCACCCGCCTCCGTTGTCACATCACCAGCAGCACCCCTCGTCCAAGTCCACTGGCTCCTCCAACGGAAACAATAGCAATAACAATAACCTTAACAATAATAACAATAATCCTGAGAACAATCATAATCCCAACAACCACAATCACGACCACGGAAGTCCCGGGAGTATCTCCCCCTCGCAGAGTCCACCGTCTCCCGCCTCAGTCTCCATAATTCACTCGCAACAACATCAGCAACACCATCTCCAGCAACAGCAAAATCATCAACAGCCCCCACAAAATAACAACAGTAGCAACAATAATAGCAATCCGAATGGAAATAATCCAGGTGGGGGGAGTCATCATCATGCCTCAGGGAATGCCCAACTGATGCACTGGATGTCGGCTGTCATGGCTGAGCATATTAATCATCATGCTGTCGATGGTGTTCATTATGTTTGGAATGGTGGTGTAGAGGTAATGTACATATATACCTACTTACCTACAAAAATTCATAAAAAATGCGTAATTCTTTTCAGTATTAATCTTTGCTTATTTTTTAAACTTTAATTATTTTATCCTTTAGCACTTTTATTTCTGTTTAAAGATAATTGGTAGCTAATTAACAGATTTTGGTTTTTTAGCTCCTATATTAGTAAATATATACTACATCTACAGATTGAAGATTTTTTACTCATCGGATGTAAAATTTTGGCAGTTTCATTCTGATACTTAAATTAGTTATCTTTCCGTCGATATTTATTAACGAGCAACAAATAAAATCATTCCAGATATTTTAACGCAGGTGTCTTACACATTGTATGTGTCATATACATAAAAATCAAAGTAATACATTTTGCACTGTATTAGTGAAGGTGGGTATCCTTTATAAAAGTTTGCATACAAAACTAAATATTCACCAATAATCTTCTGCGTAGCATAGTTTTATAAAGCATGTCAATGAGATACATATTACCTTTATTATGCGTGTTTCATAAAAGATCAACTTAAAGTAGTGTAACAAGAATGCTACAGATGTTCACCAGCACATCAGAGATATATAATATTCATTGACCCAACCAAGTGAAGTTGATATAATTTCTTGAGACTTCATTTTATTATGTTGTAAAACAGATCTCGCATTTGTTCTCTTTTCCTTTTTATTCCACAGATAGCGTATCCCTTATCATATAAAGCTGTCTATAGCAGTCTGACTTTTATAATCAGTCAGATATTTTACTCTACAGAATATAGAGTCTTGAATATGAAGGTATTATCTCTGTACACTTGACAAGTGACTCACTATTCACAATCAGCCAGTTCAGTGCGCATCATAGAGAAAGATGAGAGCAGACAGTAGACTAGACTCATCTATCTCTATAGTCTATTAGTTTAGTATCTGTAATAGCACCAGCACCGCAGTCTGCTCAGTACATTGCATTGCATTCATGTTAAAACTTTGAATAGTCGTCGTTTTTGGCTTGAAGCATTTTGTGATGTGATACTACATTATGTTGTCTTATGTTTGACTCAAGTTTTCACTTGGGATTCCCGACAATTGTTACTTTATCATACATAATGCGAGAACGGTGATGTGATGTGAGGTATCTTCCCCACATACGTCTCTATATCTCTTTCTACATAAGTTATATAGAAATTCTGAGGCAAGACAGAGATGATGTGATGAATAGTTACCGTCTTTGAATTGTGCATGATTTCATTTCATGCTTAAAAGTATAGTACATACTAAATCTAGTAAATACAGTACACCTGTACGCATAATAGATTCTATATATTTATAGTTGCATGTAACTACGCAAAATAAGAGCCCATTTGATTATATTGCCTTAAAATATATTACTAGCTCTTTGTCCATGGCAATGCTTCTGGTCTTCTTAAATATCTTCTGGCTATATCTGTACTGATGTGGTGTCTGCTTGTGAAGGTACAATTAGAATTAGAATCTGACTTTGACTTTGAGTTAAATTGAATAGATTATTATTACATGCACATAAGTAGGTAATAAGGATGACGTTGGGAAATATGTACAAGATATTGAAATTGCATTTCATCTCGGTATCTTTGTCCTAGTCCTTCTTATTTACCTGGACTGATATTAGCTAATAGGAAAGAAAAATAATTGCCATGATTTGATTGGCCTATCTGCGGCATAGCTTAAATAAACTACTTGAAAAATGCAAATTACACTAGAGATACCTACAATAAAATATTATATTCTCCAAACATTATTACCATACAATAGATACTTGCGTTCTGCGTATGGATGTACTTACATCACACTAACACTTGTAGTAATCATACTATAACTAAATAACTGCCATTTTTCCTGTGTCATTTATTGCACTTTTCGCCTTATGATATAATTCATGGAAAGAATGATTGATACATGCATACTGAGATACTGAGACCAGACCGACTCTATGACGCGCACAGCTAGCTATAGGGCTAACCTAATGACGACTGTATTCTGTATGCGAGTCGCATCACAGCTTAAGTTAGTTTAGTGTTATTAAATATTCTCAGATTTGCCAATTGTGTTAGACAATAAAATTACCTGCATGCAATGACAAGACGAGATGTTCAATTGAACAGACCAAGCCGGGCAAATAATCTTGTATCTTGTACCTGTATTGCTTTAGTCGTATATATATCTTCCTTCTCAGAGTAATATCATATATACAGATACCTATATGAAGTAAGATACACAAATAATAACGATTTAGCAATGTGCATTATATATCATTTTGTGCTGCTAACTATTATATTGCTTGAAATAACACTATTACGCTGTAAAAGATAATAAATAATATACTATACGACAGATTCAGATTGTATTACCACTAGAAGACGTAATGGTGTGCTAGCTCACATTATATTAAGCTTTAAAATTACATACACTTATGGTTTTATACTTATTGTTAGTACATATAAATATGTTTTACCTTGAAACCCAGTGTGTCGGTCACTATCAAAATTGATCGTGAATCTTTTGTCAGGGTCTTATTTCTGCTTGTATTTGTATCGTCATAAACGCAACGTATTCATCAGAAACATAATTTAATTGGTCAGTTTCATTTTATGTTTAGCATTAAGTTTTTAGTTAAAATTTTGAAACTTAATTATTTGTATCCGCATCAATTAGTCAATTATAATGGCACCATAAGCGTCAGCATCACAAATGCATATTTATAAATACAATGTGGATTCATATTGTAATCCGTCCGTGTAACCAATTAGAAAATTCGTTTCAATTGTAGTAGGTGTTAACTTAAACCTAAGGTTTGTGTTGTCTTAAATTAAATTATTCCGTTTTAATTTTGATTAAATAAAATCTGTACTTCATCAATTTGATGATAAGCCCAAATAGTCTGTGATATGTATAGTCTTTATAGGTATGTGTATGTATAACTAACTTATTTTGTATATCTTGTCATTTGTTGGTATACTTATTTTATAATTGTATTGTAGGCCATACACTTATCGAATTTCGAATACTTAAGTATACTACACAAAGATACTAGATACACAATTGTTATAATGAAATGAACATAACCCTATTTGTAAGTAAATAAGAAGACATCCGTACACAATTACATTGGAATAAGATAATAGTTGCGTATGAACATGAGGTACATGTACCTGCAGCCTGAGTTGTAGTTAAAGTGGTCCTGTCGAAGTGAAAGAGAACTGAAATGAAGTTGAAATATTGTCTCATTTACCACTGCTAATTATTGTATACGCTTTGCACGTTGTTACTACAGAAAATAAATGAGAAAGACTGTGTCGGATTGATTGCTTGATATTATAGTTAGTGTTGGTTGATAGATGCCTTGCCTATACTGAAAGATATAAATCTACTTATGTAGACTCTTATAAATTTTATATTGCCTATATATAAGTGCCTATGTAAGTAATGTTTGTATCTTGTATCTAAAACTATACTATCTGTATTTGTTAATGCTTTAGCTTTGCTCTTCCATTTTTCTTATGCTGAAGAAGAGAATATAGTTGTCTCGTTCGTTCTCGTCCCTATATAATTTACTTATCTGTTGTTTGGTTCTGTTGTTTCACAGGGAAAACTGAACTCACCAGAGAGTCATCATCACAATTCCATCAAATCCGGTAAGTTTAGCATTTAAGGTAGCCAAGACGTTGATTGATTATCTTTCTGCTTGTCTCTCATTGTAGCAGTCAAGATTTAAGTTAGTGATACGATGAGAATGATTGTATCATCCAACTGCTACGGTTGTTCAACATTTTACGTTTCACTTGAATGTACTTATTTAAAAATGTTACGTACATTACATACATACATAACTACATTGATGCATACATACATTGTTGCTGCATTACATTATTAGATGCTTCTTCTTTGGTATCTTACTATTATTTGTAGGACATGATATTGTATTATGTACATTTTCATTCGGACTAATGAGTGGAAGTGGAAACACTCTCTCTGATTTCAAAAATCTGTTGTAGAGATATCAAATTTTCAATGAATTGATTTGTTGTCCACTGATAACCGGAGAAGAATTCTAACGTAATGCTGCTACATTGCATTGTTATAGTATATGCTGAACTTAATATCTAAAATAACAAGACTACCTACATACTATATTCATTTACCAACATATTGTTAGGTATATTTTCAGTTTATATAAACGCATATATGTAACAAGTGCCTATAGTTATTATGGTACAAAAAATTGCTATTCAATCTAGTTTAGCCTAGTCTAGTATGTACCTACGTATAGTTACATAATTGTAAGCATTATAGTATTTAGGTAGGCTAGTGGGTAATTTTATTACTAATTTTGCCTTAGGTGCCTACATATATAGATATGTGCTATAGTAGGTTGTTAAGGTATATTACGTATGCTTGCTGTAAAGAAAAAAAGCTATTAAAAGTGAATATCTATGTTATAAGCGCATACATGACACATTGCGACAACAGAAAAATGTTAAGAAGAAGAATTATCTATTTATTTCCATTCGATTGGTTTCCTTCCTTTGTTCACTTTGCCAAGAAAATCAGACCAGATGATTTGTGCGTCACGGACTACCGAATTGTGGTTAACTTCCTTGGAAAGATGTCACAGTAAGAGTAAAGTAGAGTAAAAGTTGGATGATATATTTGCGTACTGATAAGCCAAGTATGTACATCGAGTACAAGGATGCCTATTTTTGTTAAAAACAATTTAAATTCCATATTAATTGTTATTTCTAACTTTTTTCAATTTATTTGTCAATTGAGTACTATTTATTGTTTTGTTCGACATTAGTTTTTAATTGCTATGAGATGAGCATTAGATCCATTTCATCCACTTGTTTTTACGAGTATCTAGTTAGTTATATAAATATCCACTAAGTCATTTCAATTTTTGTTTTTGATAAGCTAATATAATTTTATATCAAAACAATAAAGAACTTAAAATTCTAACTAGGTAATAAGAAATTAATTTGCTTATGGAAGGACAGTTTTAGACAAATTGTATAAAAGTCCTTCAATAAATTTTTCGTTTTGTTTGCTGGTTTTTACACCATGTTTACTTGCACATTTAAATTCAAACCATGTGTTATAAGCGGTCGCAGTCGTAGAACAAGGAGTGTAAAAAGCCATCCACAAGCTAAGCCAAGCCAACAAATTTCATACAAACCGTGTGATTTAGTTCCTTGGTATAAGTTATAGAGATATTCCTGTTTAGGGCATAGGGCAGTGAAGCCAAGACAAACCACGCTAAGCTAAGCCAGGCCAGGCCACAATAATCACCGTGGTTTGGTGTTTTCTACATTCACGAAAGAGTGGCGACAAAAGGGAAATGCCGTTGTACTGCACTAGTAAGCAGTAACCAGTAAATATACATGAACATCTCTATTATCATGTATATTTTGACTCTCTGCTTACCATTAGTAAACAAGGCATACACATACTTCCACACAATAATAAATATGACCTAAACGCATTGTATTGTAAGTACATACAGATAGCTTGTAGCAAGTTATGCCAATATTGTACTACAGAGAACACACCAGATGAAAGAATATACCTAATTCTACAAGAAACATGAAGTACGATCATTATCATATATATCTAAAGTACTACCTTAACATCAATGCAATGTAACACCTACTAACTACTAATCACTCCTTTCATTGTGGTTTATGTCAGTATAAGGAGAATAAAGAAGTAGATAAGTAGCTACACGGCCAAGTAAGTCAGGACAGGACAAGACAAGTAAACTACCTAAATACAGATACTTCATATAGCACTAGTTACTTACTTATACGCATAGAATTTTCTGTTTTGACTTTGCTAACTAGATTGAAGAGAAAAATGGCAATGCTATGGTCTGTGGACAAATTTTATTTGTGTTCCTCTCGACAAAATTGCATGACTAAGCCAAACACTTCCTCGTGTATTACTAATGTGGCAGTCGTCGTCATTTACCTTGTTTTCCCTTACTAGAATTTACACAAAGACTTCAGTTTAGTCTAACCAAATTTCAGTTGAGCCTAATGTTGGTTGACTTGTCTGGTTTCCGTTGTCACTGTGAATTGACTTGAATGAATTCATATGGCCAAGTTGGCAACAAGTTATATATATGTATATTAGTTTAACTTTTTACAGAGATACAAATGTGATATATACATAAACTACTTAAATATCCTATAAATTGTTCCTATACCCTGAACTACTAGCTAAATAGTACAGATATTACCCTTACAATAGTGTGCATTTGTCCAAATATACGTGTGCACTATTTACTATAGTGATAATGCTCTGTATATCATCTAAACTAAATAAAGTATAACAAATAAAGATCTCTACTGTTTCTAAAAACTAAATATTGTCTACCTAAATACTTGGATGCAGTTGCTAGCTGACTATTCTTGAGAGCCAATTTGTCTCGAACTCAAATTTGATTTGGTTTGCAAATCTCTGAGGTTTTTGTAATCTAGTACACATAAACACAATAATGCGCATCCAAATATATGCTCTAAAACAATAGGCTAAAGTATCTTTCAAGGAACGCGGCTAGCTATAGGTAATTATGCAAGTTTGTACAAAAATATAATTTCCTTTTTACTAAAGTAAGATTAAGATTTACTGCAAAACTCATTTCGCCTCCGTAAATTGCTAGTTACTTGTTGTTAGTTATCAGAACAATAGTAGAAGTTATGTTGGTATGCAATGTGCGTAACGTATGCAAAGTTCAGATGGTTACACATTACATGTATGCTAATTAAAAACTTTAGTCATTACGATCCAGGAAGTTAATTTACTATTTGTGTGTTCTGCTTAATTTCTTAGGACTTGATCCGACATCTCCAAATCTACCAAATCTTTACGGTGCTCCCCGATCCAACAATTCAGGTTCGTCGGTGTCTTCCTCTCCGCCTAGCTCAGCGGGACTAATTGTTCCACAGCCATTGTCGAGTGGACCAGGCAATGGTAAAAGTCCGTCTCACCATCCATCAACTAACGGCACAGGCAGAAAGTACCAATGCAAGATGTGTCCACAGGTTAGTGTATGTCAATTTTATAATGCATGGTTTGTAGATTAGGTGAGTTAGCGGATTGGCTAATTAATTAAAGTATTTAAAATCTATAATTATGTGAGCAAAGCCGCTTTTCGTCATTAAACAATTATTTACTACATTAGCTCATTAACTCAATATATATTTTAAAAATGATCATACCTACATAGCATGAGGACACCTTACTTATAATATAATTCCAATATACTTAGCAAACATCAACGCATATAAGTATGTGTAAGCTGCATCTTTTGTCTACCGATTTGTTTTCATATCCTTGTTACTACATTCGACTTAAACATGTATTCATTGGCTGAGTAGTATTTTTGCATTTTTGCTAGTCACTACAATATAACTCGTGTAATAAAGCAAAGCAAACCAAACCACCCAATTGCTTCACTAATGAATTCAGTGAAGGCCTTTTGATTTGAGGGAAGCAATGCATTATTCTACTCTTTTATTTTACATCAGTGCATTCATATATTTACCTACCTTAGAATTAGACAAGCTCTAGCATACATATATACTGATATAGGAAACCAAAGCCCAAAAGTGCATACAATAGAATAGGGAAATCAAATCAGTACTTAACGATTGCATAGAACAATGATTGCGTATTACATGCATGCAATGCCTATCTATCTACCTAGGTATATATGGTTTAGTTTGTATGATTAGTATTTTATACTCTTTTGTTTTGCCATTGTTGAAAATTATTTAGTTATTCGGGCATGATATGCATGGGTTACTGTTTACCGGAGAGTAGGTGTACCGTGTTAAAGTTGACGTCTATACGATATAGTGTTCCACTATATTATACTGGCAGAACATGACGTTGACGTTGAAGTTGAAGTATTATCCTTGTACCTACTGTTCTGCGTAGCAGTCCAGATCAGAATTGAAAAATACAAGTGGAGGTATTAAATTGCAGTACATTACTTCCAGAAGCCAAACCTAACCAAGTCAAGCCAAGCCAAGCCACAAATAATTGCTTACAGACTTTAACTTGAAAAAGTTTCTATATTGTTGGAGTTTCACATGGCGTATCGTATGTATGAAGTCCAGACCAGACCAGGCCAATCCATTGTTGCTTTTGCTTGATAGATTTGAAGGATATTTAGGCACATTATAGCATAGTAGTTAGTTTAGTGTATCTGTTGTTGTGCACTTATGCTTCCTCCATATGTATGTAAGTGATGTAGATGGAAATAAAAATGTAGTGTGCTGTGGTGGTGTGGGTATTGCAATGATTTAATGGATTAGAGCAAAAAATATAATCTGACGGGCTTGGCATGGAATGGTTTGGTTTGGCTTCTTATATTATTCCAGTCCAGCCAAACCAGACCCTGAGATATACTTTTATGTATTAAGAATGCATATTGTAATATATATACAGATATTAAATGCAAATAGTACAGCATACATTGTATTCCGGTACACAAGAGATTTAATGTAATACAAAATGCTACATAAAAATGCTACATATCTACATGGATGGATTATGGCAATAGATTTGTACATAAATGCCTGGTCTGTCTCTCTTCCTTCACTTGTAATACTACTAGAACAGAATATAACCACATCAAGCCAAAGCCAGATAGACAATTTGTGAACCAAGAAAAGACAATTAGTGTAATTGTAATGGGAATTGTTAGTGTGACGTAATCAAAATGAGATTCGTGGCGGCTTGGCTTTTACATGAGCAAACACACTACTTACAGTAGTACTTACAGACACATCGCATCAGAATGTCTATTGTTTTATATAGCAGGTTGACTTTGACTACTTGTTACTTTATTTATTGTTCCCTTTACCTGTACGCATATTATATTATGTAGTTTCATATAATATGACGTGTAATAAATGTATTATTACTTACCAGGTTCTATTATAGTCGTTTTATATCTTGTATGGTTTGCCTTGAAATGATTATACAAATACTTAACTCTATATCATGATCATGCTTTATTTCACCTAACATTGAAATATTATATCTTAAATTGCATTTGTGCTAATATTTTCTCACTCATAGTATATCTTATCCGTATCCTATACAGATAGTGCATGACACAATACTATTTCTATATGCATCATGTACAAAGGATAAATTGATATAAAGTATGAAGCAAATGATGCAGAGAGAAGTAAAATAATAAAAAGATGCGAACAAGGAATGAAAATGGAGAAATGTTGAGTTATGTGGTTTGGTTTGGTTTGGTTGGTTTGGTTTACTCACTCATGGTTTTGACTCCTTACGATTAGTACTTTATGACTACTTGGCCATTGCAATAAATTGAACTTTGACTGACAAAGATCGTTCAAGGTTTTGTAGATTCAGTAAATAATATTTTGTAAATAATAGCACGAATTTTTCTGTATATTAAAGATTAGTACTTAGCGCTAGCTACTTAGAGTGCCATAATGTGATTATTATATTCAAGACCAATTTGCTCTATGGAGTTTGAGTAGTTTAATGTATTAAAGACGTTTTGTTAATGGAAAGTGAAGACAGAGGCCAAGACGAATGGAAATTGGTTTACTTACATGCTTACACAATGTCCACACCATTTTTTAGAATTAGGGCTACATACTTATCGTATACTGTTACGAAATTTATTTACTTACCATTACCAACCTTCTTCGAACTAATTAGATGTACGTATTACGTATGTAATAGTAATATAAGTATTTACTTACAAGGGATAAGCTAGTAGTATAACATTCCAGTAGTACATACAAGTGCACATATATTAAGTACATAAAGGAAAATGTTGAAAGAAAGCATTAACTCATAGTCATGCTCATACTAAGGAAAAAATAGCGATCAAAATTTTGACAGGATAGTAAATACTTTGGCATTGCCATTTGCCCCTTCACACATTCATAAAATCTTCTCGGCTAGTCCTGTCCAGTCTACTGCATGGAAAATATTACTAATACTATACTTGTATTCTTTATTCGGTAACTATATAGTAAATACAAATATATGTACATATAACCGTGGCTTGTTTTGTGATTACGTATTATGTTCCATTATATTCATTCACTTTTGTTGAATTGATGTTTTGCATGCAATAGAGCACAACACGTGACTGACGTGACCCTTTCTGACCTGCTAGCTAGGCAATCAAACAGTATAGTAGTAGAGAAACAACAGAGAAGATGAATTTGAAGAACCCTTTATTCGGCGTTGACTCATCTTTTCATGCATAGGAAAACAAGACAATCAGTTTTAGCTTACTTTACTATATAGTAAGCATAAGTATGCAGAGATACATATTAGTAATACTGTTTTGAATCATCACATCACATCATCTAAAGACTAAAGTTAAGAGTAAGTTTTCTAGGATTGTATTGTATGTCCCAGTCCTGGTGTGGTGTGGTAAGGTGGTTTGGTTTGTTAAGCATGCTTATGCTTAGACATAAGCTCATCATTATTATTTTTGCCGACATGAAAGAAGTTTCTTCAAAGGAAAAATTGTTTGTCATGCTTTAATGTTAATACACGATAGTGCGATTTTACTAATTACTCCTTACGAAGAAGTTACTACTCAAGTACTTGGGCTTAAGGAATAAGGATAGAACGCTTGCAATTAGTTTCCTCGATTGTACCATTTTTAGCCCGCCCGAGTGTGCGAGGCTGGCTTATGTAATCGCAATGTCTGTCTGTGTGTCTGTCATCACTGTAACTCAC
>JAQFYC010002730.1:0-23997 GCA_034694165.1 Tomocerus mixtus | reverse complement strand
TAAATACGAATTCAAATGATGTAATAAATAGATATTTACAATACTTTCGCACAGGGCCCCGCAAGTTTCAGAACGGGTCCTGTGTGCAGGTTCCGGGCAGTCCAGTCCCAAAGAAATCTCTACCTTCATTATTCAAGGGTCACAAAAGGGCTTCTCAATACTAGTAGTCCTTTTAAGTAAAATTACTTCATACTGTGATAGCTTTTATTATTATAGGCACCAATTAAGGTACCTATATATACATAACATACATAGTATTACGTGAACAATTTTTGTGGATATTTCGATATTTTTCCTTTCTAAAAAGGTATTGGCCAACAAGGTGTAAGGTTCATCTCTTTATAGTTTCGGTCGGATATTGCTGGTAGAATGTTTTCAGACCATTTACTAAGATCACTCTGCATGAGAAAAGTTCTTATTGTTTCTTAATTTTAAATACCAAATACCAGTGAAGAAATGATAGGTACCCACATTATTATAAGGCATTTGGGTCTGTCGGCAAGATCTTGAAGTCTGTTTCCTTGTTCCTCTATGTTATTGTTCACATGCACTTGCCAATTAACATAAATATTATACACAGAGAAAAATTAACCAGGTTTACTAATAATTATGAATTGTTATTGTCATTGTCACTTGCATAGAGTCTATAGGTATACATTTTAGATTGTATTCTTAAATAGGTGCATATTATGATTAGGATTCTGATTTATGTATTTGTATGATCTATATTCTTTGATGCCATGTTTATGTATCTATAGGTAAATGGAATATCTTTGACTATTGTATGGTGTACGAAGAAAAAGAATTGGAGTGTGGAGCATAAAAGAATTCAGGCATTCTTTTGGTAGTAGTATTATCATGCTAAATTATTTCACATTACTTAAAGATATACTATTTAGGCAGGCTACACTTTACTTAATGAAGATTTTATATGCAATGTGTGCAATGCAACACGTAGTACAACCATTTAGACATCTAACTAAATGGAAGATAGTACAAATATAAGCTGAGTTATTGGCCGACGGGATGGTGAATGTTCATTCAACAATGCAAAGTGAATGGCATGACCCTTCACACCGCTCCCGAAATAATCGCACTCAACCTTAAGTCCGCTTCGGTCTCTAAATCTAAGCCACTGACCTTAGTCAAAAAGGAGCTCCTTCAAATATTTTATTTTGTGATAGAGGGAGTCGTACCTAGTATTTATTAGCCAGACCCTGGTGAACGGCACCATACAATCATTGGAGGTCTCCACTCTATACAAACTTTCCAAATCAAAGGGATCAAGACGGAGAAGAATCGTATGAAAGACGAAAAAGTTATTTCTAAACAAAGGCTGGGCTTCCAACGAGGTCCAGCCTGGAAGGGGTCGACCTTTTCTCCTACCAGGTCGCTTGGAAACCTTCTGGGAATTTGACCCTTACACTATCGGGGGCTCAACCATTTTAATTTTTCTATGGGCAGCCATTCTATGATAACAACAGTATAAGAATAAATGTCCGAGTCCGGATGGTCACTTGTACTACTTAATATTTAGCTAGGCTTAGTTATGTAAATGGGTGTAGGTACTTAAAAGGAATTACAACAAGACAACCACAGATGTTCATTTGTCCATATTAGCTGCAGATAGTATTATCAAAATGTAAGTACCTAAAGACTGCATATTTACACAATTACACATGCATTCACATTCCTAAAGATGCTATTTTTATTACAGAAAGGATGCGGGATACCCAGCCCTCATTCACACCTAATCAACCACAAGTCAAAAAGGTACCTTATACTTATGCTAAAAATATAGTGACCACTTTTGGTAAATAAAGGTCTCAATGCTTCAATGAATCCTAAAAAATACTTTCTAAAATGAATTGTCTCATTACTATGTAGTACTTATATGTAAGTCTACATATTATTATATAAGTCGAAAATTGGTCATTTCCTACCAACACATGCATTAATGAACAAACAGATTGACTTTGTCAATGTGAACTGGACTGAAGGAATTTAGAATGTCGTAATTTTTAAATTCCTCAAAAGTGTTCCTGCAGAGTTCACCAAATTGTTAGCGATGTACTTTCTTAAAAATAACTTCTTTGAATTACATAGTGTACTGTACTGTATTATAACATTTACCATGTGAAAGTAATTTCATCCTAATTACCTAAAATCCTATATTTGTATACAAACCCAACCCAAATTCATACAAAACAAAACATACTACAAGGAAGGAAAAGGAACCCGTATCAATATCTTTACCTATACTTGGTTCCTCTATACTGTCTGGCCAGTATTTAACAAAAATCCAGTTTACTATCGACATATCGACTAATTATTTGTGAAAAGGTTGTAAGCAAGAGGCAACATTTGTACAGAGGACATGTAATTCCCGAATGTGTGAATGATCAGAGTATTAATGTTGTTCTTCTGAAGGTTTATTAAGCTATTTACGCTTGTTTCTACACAAAATACCATAATATTTCCTACTTATTGCGTTCCCAAGTACATAAGGTACCTTAGTGTAGGCGTATAAATCTCAGCTTCTATACACACATGCATGCTATCTAATACCTATACCTTCGTGCCATATTTCCATGTAACATAGAATCATACCTTTATTATGCTGTTTATAATGTATATGTATATACTTCCGTGTATCAACCGAAACTACCACTAGACAAGGCAAGGCAAGGGGTCGATTTAAAAACAGACGTCAATATAGTATGTTGTAAGAGCATAATAATATGTAAACGTATGTATACCGTCAGTCTGTTTGCATAGTGCTACACATTTATGTACAGCCTGAATCTTTTTCTGCTAGAAATTGCATTGAATCAGCTTTAATACATGTTCTGTCCAGTACAGTACAGTAAAGCCGTATAGGCTTATCTAACAAGTAAAGAAAGGTACCTTATATGACTACCTACTACCTACTCTTACTTTAGCTTACATATTACACAAGAGAGAAGACACTGACGTATAATATTAGTCTAATTGGTGCACTTTTGAAGGAAGAAAAGGCATTACACGGTATATCCTTCACATATCTGCTGTTCTGTAGAAGAAAAGAAGGAATACCTAATCAAAGTAACGAAAAGTAACATTTAAGTATAGAAGGATGTGTTCTACGCTCGGCAATTCCTTACGTCATGTGTGGTAGTCACAGAGTTTGGTACTTGACTGCAAAGTTCTGCCAAATAGTACATAAACATACGTTTGCAGTTAACTAGTTGCTGTATGAATTTATATACACAACATTTAGCATGTAGTAAACCATCATATAATAAATAACAATACAGAAACACAACTATCCTGTTGCTGTTTTGGTAAGTAACTTATACAAAAACTATGATTTTCTTTATGACACTTAAGACCAATTAAGGTGTATTTTCACATACTTGCTTGCACACTTAATAAAGCTTGAGTTAAACTTAAATCTTAAATGTAATATCAATATTATACTAAAGTTCTCTACGTAGGCTTTGTATATACAACATAAAATATCACGAACCCGCACTTAACCAACCTTAATAATTGTCATGTGTTTTCACACACTCTACTCTTTTGAATATAAATAGGCTATAATTTCATCACCACATTCGTATACATCCTTAGTTACAGATTCAGTACAAGTTATATAGCTTTATGAGTTTAAAAAAATTATTATCATTCACAAGATTAAATGAATCATCATTGTATTACACACATACTATATATGTGCTGACATTGAGCCGTTGTCATTACTTTGCATTTTATACAGAACAGACTGTGACATTGCATTTTATATGATTGGATCTTATTTCAAGTGAATAAATAAAATACAATAGAGAACAAGTGTGAATTCTTAAAACCACCTTAATTAACAGCAGATCTACTTAGATTTTTAATTTTCAATTGCTCGTATTTTGCATTTTTACAACTTTTTTTTTTGCAACTTGTATTGTGTGCTCTATAAGGATTTTTACAAGTTCATTTCAATTCAGCTGTTACCTATCTCAAAAATTTGTTTGCCATTACCCATCAATAAATTATCTTTTAACAAACTGTTTATCAGACTAATACGGACGGATACATTACAGAATAACCTTTATGTAGAGAATACTAATACTTACAATAACGTGCAAGAACCTACGCCTACTTTATAGCGATAAGAAGATAATAAACAGGACTTACATACATAAGTGTGCATTAGGTAACTAATAAATAATTTGGAAAATCAAATAAGTTATTTATGATTACTATTATATCTATCATTATCCTCGATCTATTGTATAGTATACAATTAGTTTTGTATTCAATCCTACTTTTGCTTACTTAAAACTTTAATAGGAAAGTCGCTTTCATACAAAAAATATTTTGTGATCTGAAAAGTCTAACTAGGGTCCGAATAAGTTTGCAATATTAAATTGGCTTAGTTTACTTATTTTACTGCACTAAAATTGTTATCTCATCAATATTGTATTTGTCCTATAGTATAGGTAGGTAATTAGGTATACGAGCAAGAGCAGAGCAGAAGATAAGGTGATGAAGGTGAATGTAATGTAAAATGAGCTTTTTACATGAAGAGCAATAAATGTAATCAGTTCATAATATATATTGTATTGTTTATCTGTGTAAATACCAACTGCATTTAAAGGTGAAAGATAAATAAATGGGTTAAACTAAAATATTCTCAAGGTGGGTTTTAACAGCTCTGGCAAGTAGTATCATTAATTGCATCAATCAAGTACCCATTTCGGAACGAATGGCTGATGTGAATTAAGAATTCATATATGTAGGTGGTATGTAATACTCATATCGTCATTTCTAAACTTGAAATAACGATATAGTAAAGGGAAAACCATTTCGCGAACAATCTGTCATATCTGAACAAAAGTAACGCTAGCTTTGCATTTTGCAAATTACAATTATTACTTTTTCCATTGGCATTTATAAGGTCTTGTAGGTTTATTAGGCGCTTAAGATTTATAGTAAAGTAATTTATTTGTAAAGCATAGGGATTAAATACAAAGCAGATAGCACACAGGATTACATTACAAATTACAATATTACTATTTGATCTATTTGATGCAATAATACATAACTGTTTTCTGTTTCTTTGCAGTTTCTATATTTCTTCTGATGTCTGTCTGATGCTGCTGCTGGGCTACTGATATACTGTTACTTACTGGAAAATTAATATCACTGGAAGTCATCTCTTATAGCCTGCTTGTGTAAGTTGAATTATAAATCCACTTTTATTATGTAACTGTAACCAAATTCATTTTTAATCTTGAAATGTATTAATCCGGATTTCGGACAGATTATTGGAGGAAGAAAAGTAAACGTTTTGTTTTTGGTTGTATCGTAGATAAGATTTTCGTATTCCAGTCCAGACCACTAGACCACTATGCACTAGACTAAGATTTAATTTGCCGGTGGAATACCTTTATTTTGATAAAGTGAACTTTTGTTTTATTATTTACCTCCTTCCGATGTACCGCGTGCTTTATTTATTACATAAAATGCTAAGTTTTTGTTTCATATCATTGCTCCTTAGTTCTCTACTATTTTCAAGGATTTTAAAATTATCATTGGGGTTATTTATTATCAATTCTAGGGCTTCAACAATTGTTCCTCAATATTCTGCAATAAACTCAAATGGACAAAGTAACGAAAATTAACTGCAAAAGGAAAAGGAGATGACCGGGCCACTTTGGCTTATAAAATGCCGAAACTGGCTGAAGACCAGGGTACTGAAAATCATTCAGTGTATCTTGGTCTACCCGTGGACATGGACCAGTTTCGGCGTTACTTTAGTCCTCATATCACTAGTGGCAGTTGGGCTTTTTGGGATCAAAATTCTAGTCGGGTTCGCCCTCGCGATTGTTTCATTTTTCTTAGGGTAACAGCTACTATATCACATTATTGTAACAATAGCCCACAAAATTATATAATATTTGAAAGTAAATCATGTTGAAAATGTTATATATTTCTTGCAGGGCCTGTTTTAAGTTGTACAGTCAATCGATTACTGAGTCTGCCGAAACGAAGCAATTACGCAAAATTTTATTGGAACGAGTATTAAAAACTGATGGAGAAGGAAATTCTGTCATAGATGGACTTTCAAATAAAGAACCCCGAAATAAGCTTGACATGAGGCTCAGTGGTTCAGCTCTCATTGATGAAATCTTACATGAAATGATTGACTACATCCTTCGGGATTATGTTCACGCTTGGTATGATTTCATAAGTGATGATGATGAGTTTATTCATGAACTGAGAAAAACTATTCAAGAAACATTAGTCAGTTTGTCCTCCAGGTACAGAATTAGAAGATTCCTTTCCTCTTTTTCTGTTGTGTTGTGATATTGTTTGCAAACATAAGCGGACCTATTTTTATGCTCTAATGCACAAATGGATAGGATTAAATGTCATGTTTCATTGTTTGCTTACAGAGTCAAGGAAGTTAATTGGATTCCATATCTCACAACGCATCTAGTTGATGACGCAGCATCCCATTTGCGTCTTTACCGCTCAGCACTTGTCAAAACGAAGGAAAATCCAAACAATGACCTAATTTCAGTATTTTTCGATTTAGAAGCTTCAATGGAGAAAAACCTTTGCCGTGATATGGTTTGCACCGATGACAGTCATTTAGAAGGTAATGCGATATATATTTGGAACATGAAAATTATCCGAATTCCGAGTATTATATTATAGTACACAAGTGTTCCTTCCAAAAAGCACCATACTAGCAACGATTGCATTTTTGGTTGTCGATCGGAAGGAAAAACAATGTTAGCTCTGGGTGTGGTAACTTTTATACAGTAAAAGAACTACCTCAATCTGAGCTAAAACAATCTTCTAGATTAATAGTATATAGACGTTTACAACATAGTACCCGCAGTTTAATGATGTTTAATCATAAATACAGCCAGAATCTTAATTGTTGTAGCTAGATTATAAATTGTTCGAATACATAATATATAATGTATTATGGATGCTCTTAAACTTTTTGATTTTTTTTCCTTTCAGACTATCTTCAGGGTATTATAGAAAGCTTGTTATACCTTTTACTACCACCAGATACTTACGGATGCTCCCCTGTTGGCACTTTAGCTCAAGATTTATTAGTTCGATATGTGCTTACTCCAGTAATAAACTTATTTTCTGATCCTGATTTTGTAAATCAATATATTATATGGTTGGTAAGTGTCTTTTATATTATACATCCAATAATGTAGTACTCTATAGTGATTACATATTTGTAACACCGATTCTGAGCTTCTATCTATCTTACAATAATTGTCAGCATTGTTGTTATTGTGACATTGATCTAAAATAATGGTGCTCATTTTATAGTGCCAGGGATTTCCTATAGCGAACGACATATTTATGACTGTGATTCGAACTAGTGACTCTATAGACGAAATGTTGGCTGTCGAGGAATTCTTTCGGGATCAGCAATCTGAACTTGTAAATAACACTAAAAAATAATCAGAAACAATCAAACAAACAATTTAACAATAACGATCTAATATTTACGTGTTTAGGTACTAAATAAGCAAAACCTTTATACAACTATATGTAATTAATTGGTGTTGTTTTACCTATGTGACAGAAAAAGTCTCAAGAATTTACCAATTCAGATGAAATGGGTTCCAATAAACATCAACTCAAGGCATTAAATTATGTTTGCAAAATGATAGAACAACGACTTAGTATCCTAAAAGAAGGGGGTTTTGGAGATTGGACTGATGATGGAGAGCAGTGGCAAAATTACTTCCTTATGCCCGGAGTAAAATTACATACTCTTAGTCTGGAAGAAATTCTGAAGAATAGTGTTGCATTGTATCATTTTCAGGACTACATGAGTTCTGTTAATGGTACGCACTACGTGGACATGTATATGAACATTGATGGTAATATTTATTTACTTATTGTTATGTTAACTATATTAAATAAAGTGTATTATAATTGAGTTAATGAAGTAATACCTAATTGATTGTCAAATTGTTAGCCTGGAAGGCATCTGCTGAGCACCAGTTATCTGAAATAGAAACAAGCAGCAGAAGTCCCCAAAAAGGAAAAGAGCAAGCCGAAAATATTCAAGCTATGTTAGACTGCATGAGAGATGCAGCTGTCAATATCTATGAAGAATTTCTTTCAGATACGGTACAGTACACTATTTTTATATTGATTACAATTACAATTACAATACAGTAAACTGGACTGAAATTAGAATTCAATTCTTGACTAATCTACTTGCATTTTGTAGGCGGTCCACAAAGTGCGGCTAAATGACACTGCTGTGAAACGGTTTTACATTCAAATTCGAACGGAGACAATCACTGCTTATTTATTTGATGACATTGTGGAAGCATTGATTGAAACAATGGAGACCACAGAAAAGTTTTATCCAGCATTTAAGAGAAATAAACTTTACATAAAATGCCTCATGGAGTTGGATCTTCTAAAAGCTGACAGCGTATCTGCTCATAGTGCCTCTGATGATGAGGATGAAGACATAGTGTCCCTAGACGACGAAGAGTTGTTTTCCAATGATCATTCCAAAACTCTTATTGGAGATGAGTTCCAAATGTGTCGTGATTGTTTAAAAGGACGACGACAAGCACAAGGTGCGAGACAAGAGGAGTTGCTAACGTGGGAAAAGAATTTATGGGACAAGAAGTACAAAATTAACGCGGAAATCATTGAAGCAGGTTTGACTTCAGAAAAGGGGAAACAATTCGGTGTTTACGCCGTTCAAATTACTAGACTAGATGACCATGACAGGAGAGAGAAGAAATGGCACATTTATCGAAGATTCTCAGACTTTTACGACTTTCACCAGTGGATCAAGTCTAAATGGATGCGTTTGAATAAAATTGAATTTCCTAGTAAACAAACATTTCGAACGACAGATAGAGTAGTTTTGGAAAAGCGAATGGTAGCACTAAACAAATATCTCTGCAGCATTCTATCGATGACCTCCGAGCAGGTACCGTTTCTGCTTTACAGCATTTTTTTGCAATTTATTATTCAATTCGATAGTACAAAATTAGTTCATATTTGCGGCATTACTTTGAGCTACTGTGTGTTCGACTATTAATAACTGTTCTGTCTTTAGTGCTTTGGTGAATCTCTACAAGATGCTTTATTACATTTTTTGGAGCCAGGAAATTACGTTGTTAAGAAGAAACAGTTTAGTGAAAAGGTTTGCTACAACTCCTATCGACATCTTGCTTACGATTTACATCAGTATTTCAATTTATAATTACTTCACAAGCTTTTTTGTTCGTGTTACAGATAGATACCCTAGTCAATCCTTTGAAGCAATCGGTGAAATCGGTCACTTCTGCTGTTAAAAGTGCTCCTGATACATTTATTAACACTTTTGATGGATTTACAAAGATGTTTCATTCCAAAAATGTGGAACAGGATAATGTAGCTGAGTCTCTCAAAGTTAGCTCCTCAATAGATGAGGTAAACATCCTTTTACTGTTGTTACTACATTTTGTGTGTATTAATCAATTATTAATTATCACTGCAAGTGCATATAAATGTACTATATAATCGGTACTATATATTGACATTTATGTGTAACACGCAGGCGGATGATAACATTCCTCTAAGGATTGTTCTTTTGCTTATGGATGAAGTTTTCGATCTCAAGTCAAGACATCAGTGGTTAAGGAAAAGGATAGTAGCATTTATTCGGGAGATATTGCGGGTAAGTATTCACCTTACGTTCTTTTGTATTGTTATGCAGTAGATTGTAAAATATTATTTGTAATGATTTCTTAAAAGGCTATGCTGGGAGACACAATAAACCGACGAATTGTAGATTATGTGGCATATCTTACCAGTCCTGAGAGGGTATCAGGATATTTAAGCACGTTGAGGTTAGTGGTATAATATAATATTTTTTGTGCATTGTCTTGTCCCCCATATCGTAAATTGCCACTACTACAATATGAGAAGCTTTAACTAGCATGTAGTAATGCTAATTTAATTGTAATAATTTTCGCAGAAACTCGTTGTGGCCACATGGACGTCGTATGTCATCTGGGAATTCAAGAGACAACGAAACTAAAATGAGAACTAAAGTAGCAACTAAAGCTGCCCTAATGGCATCTTTATCAGGTAATTGAATAACTGCTACACAATTATAAGTATTTACTATTTATATCTGAATTAAGTAAATTATTACAGAAGACTTTGTTTGTTTGCATTTGTAGACGAACTGAAACATCTCATTGGAAGTGAAACTACGAGACGAGGTCTCCTGTGTGTATTTGATCTATGCCAAAATCGTGTTCTTAATAGAAGGTTCCTGCTTGTACTTTTTGAAGGAATACTACAGACGCTATTTCCAGATAAACCCCTGCCGACAATCATCCAAAGGCTTCATTTTCGTTCTAACCGAGTTGGAAAAAATCGTCCATTCATGGTGCCAGCACAAACTGTTAATTTAAAGCCTCCAGCGACAACAATGTCTCACCTGTCCCCTCGGGGATCCAGAAAAAAGAAATCTTAGTCCAAGGCTCATGTCAGTTCACCTCTCCTAGCTGTCTTCATATATTTACAATATACATACATATAGAACATAAAATATGCCTAAATACCCACACACACCAAGTACACAAAAACATAACAAATAATAATGTTCTCTTTAATACATAACAATCCTCAACCCATATTATATTTGTACAATTTAATCAATGTTTGTAGTACCTGTAGTGTATTCTCTTTAAAATACTATTTCTAACTCACTCTTAATTTTCATGATCATATTTAGTATATTTAGTTTTAGTAAAAACTCCTTCGCTTAGTTAGAAAATATAAAGTTATGTATAGTAGTTTAGGTTTAAGGCTTACGTTCGCTCATGGATATTCCAACGCAAACATTTAGATATTATTAGTATCACATAAAAGTTGAAATTTACATTTCTTCTCTGAAACTCTTAGGTTTTAATTTATTAGCATTAGTTAGTTACAATTTGCAAATACAAAATAGTGCAGCATGTAACCTGGTTTAAATTAATTTACAGTTGAAAGATGTAATCTAAGTAATAAGCTAAGGAGTTATGTTATTGTTACCTATTCCGTTGATAATTAACGGTAACTGTACCTTGGCAAAGTAAATTATCTTATATAGCATACAAATAACTAATAAGCAACAAAGCAACCTTATAAAGTAGATTGAAGTTAAGCGTATTATTTTATGTATTGAGACATTCAGAGGTTAAATAATGTTAAAAGCAATTATTGCATTTACTCCTTATGTACCTAGTTTGAAGTACTTCATTTTTGTGTTGAAATGAATAATTTATTTAATGTTTAAATATGTAAATCTTCTATCCGTATCGGATATCAAACCAACAACTATTAAGTAACTCGCATGTCTCACATTAAGCTTATTTTATGAAAAATAAGGCATTCTGCTACAAATTTTTGGAGACATTATTTGATAGGTACCTTACATTGTGTGTATGAGAACGTTATGTCGATATGCCTTAATGTCTGTGATGTGAATTGCGTATCATTACTATGCAAGTGAAATGAATGTTCGCAAGAGCCTTTTCGTTTAGTAGCTATTACATTAAGATATGAAAAAACGAAACTCACAAAAGAATGTAATTTACTTAGAATTAAGGCAAACCCCACTATTACAGATAAGATGTTAATAAGTACTAAACTAGATAGGTTGTAGTCTGTAGTTGTAAATATATAATGCACAAATGTAAGTAAAAGTGCATAAAATCATAGATATAGACATATCTTAGTGATTAGTACAATTATTCGCATGATATGATATGAGTTGACTGCATTAAATATAATCCAGGTAACCAACATACATTTCCTTCAGTGACAGTGACAATAAGCTTTTTGTTGCAGCTTAGCTTATACATAGTACATAATTTACTACATTCTGTGAAACAAGCATTATCTGCTTTAATATGATTGTACTTTGGGCAAAAGTGATAGAAATGATTTTCGCCACTAAACAAGTAAATTCCATTCCTATTTGATATCATTACAGAAATATTTATTTACTACAGTAGTTGGGTATATTTTATTGAATAAGATATTGTATTTACTGTATGTTTGCTTACAATACAACTAACTAGTTTACTTTATATTAAATCTCTATTAGTAATACATGACCTGTAGATAGTACATTTTGCTTAAATGTTAAACTTGAGTTCAAATACCTAGAGAATATTTACATTTTAGTTTACACTAATCAAATCACGTATTCCTTCCTGTAATAATGTGGCATAACAATCCAACAAATTAGAATTGTCTCTGTTTAGAGTAAAAAATAACAAGGACTACATAAACATGACATACAAGTTACAAGTTAAAATACGACTGGAATAATTTACTTATGATTTATCATGTCCCCATCCCACCTGCGTGTTTCATAGTAATAACAGTTCCGAATGTGAATACTACAGAAGAAATAAGAACATATTTATGTAAATCTAACGGATTTATTTGACACAGGTAAAAATGCAGAAAACAAACAAAAACTTACACTAACCATTGCATCACACAATATCCATAGATTTGCTTTATACTATACTAATACTAACTACTCGTAAACAGAAAGAAGAGCTGTTTGGATAGTAATATTACCCGTATATTTGTAGTAAACTAACTTGTTTACAGTGTTTACACATCCATGCACTGTGCAGAATAATTGTCAACTATACCTAACTCTCTTTATGATACCATAATCGCAATTACTTTGACCAGCACAGAAAAACATAGGGAATCTGATTATGGTAATGTTAAAATTATATTACACTCACTGCGACGGAGTTTGCATTGATATTTCCCATGATCAGTTATTTGGCAAATTAATGTTATAACACTTAGTTTACATATAGCCATTATGATCCAACAAAATTGAGTAAGCACCTAAAACTATTAATGGTGTGTTGCTTTAATTCTCTCACATATTTAATTAGATATTTCCTTTCATCGCCGTATTTCCTATTGACAATATATCATCGGTATCAGTATGTTCTTATGGTAAGGTAAACAAAGTGTAATTTGTACAGGTAGTCAACAATTTTCATTGTTATTATTATTTATTAGTCTAAACTGTAAACCTTAACAAACATTGTACCTCGGTTGTTTTTAGTTGAAAAGCTTAAAAAGATTATAATTATAAATAATTGTTTACCATTTGTGTGAATGCTGTTTTTGTGACTATCACAATCTCATTATCATTTACTTTATACGTTTGGAGTTCGCTATATGGGCAAACTTATCAAAAGTGACATAATTGTGTTTATGTTATGTATGATAAATAAAACAATTTCATTATTTAAACATATTACATTTATCCTTTCACGGCCACATTTCATATTTAAAACTTAAAATACGCAATTGCCCATCTCGCATATTTTTCGCGTACAGACAAATACACAGGACAATTAACACTTACTTACTTAGGTATACATCAAAATTATCATTACATTACTACCTTTATGCATAATACAACAATTTGCAAATGTAAACAGTTAACGCAACGCAACGACACAATTGAGGTAGAAAAATCTCGGTTTCACAGTCATAATATATGTAATTATGTACTACTATACTAAGCTCACATGCCTACCTAGGTAGGTTGTTAAACTTTTAAATTGTTCTATATTTTGCATAAACTACACATATTCATGTCTAATGTTTGTAAGTGTAACCTTAATTTCCATGGTATGTATGCTATGATAGCTAATACGTGGATATGGATATGACTAAGACTGAAACCAAAATTACTCTACGCATTTGCTGTTGTTTTTAAAGGAGGCAGTATAGACAGAAACATTTCATTATTAAGTGTATAATAAACATAACTTACTAATTATGATTGCTTAAAGGGCAAAGAATGTTTTAGCGTTTTGTTGTCTGATTCTGGTATATTCTTGTTTGCTAGTTTGTCAAATCAGTAAATACATAAAGTCATTACTGTCTGCCTACTATTACAGTGACAATGGGGATTCATGAGTTAAATTCTTGCAATCTGTAATCTGCATTATGTAATAGTTCATACATTCTGTGCAATACTTATTGCTACAATTAGCACAGTAACGAATTCACAAAATATATGTAGTAAAAATAAAGCTGAAGATTGTGTTAACAATTTAACACAGTAATCCCCAAACAACGACGGTAGGTACCCACACAACATTATCTGTAATAAGAAATGTCTGTATGTGTATGCTTTTACTTAGTATTTATTTATGCATATTATTAGCATTTAATGATCATATTATACAGTGTTGATGCGGTTTAAATATGTAAGAATACCTAAATTCACGAAGGAATTGCTCTGTAGCTATATAGCATAGGTACATTATTATTATAGCTAATAAATATGCATAGGTATATTTATTTACTTTTTAGCCAAAATGAGAAATGCGAAGTGACGACACTCGCAAACTTCTACGTAAACGAACTGTCAGTTATATATGCAGGTGCAAAAAACAGTGAAGTATCTGTAATTCGATATCTTTGCGTATGTGATATTGAGCATAAGTAATTATATTTTTTCATGTCTAAGCATTTCTGTTTCGATAATAAAATCAATTTCCTTGAAATCTGTAAAGAATATCCGAACATTAACATTACTATCAACTGTCATCATTCTTTACATATCTATAGCTGTCAATAATACAATAGTTAGGTAGTTTACGTATAAACGAACGAACGGGCATAGCATATTAATGCGCATCTTATGCAAACACAAACACAACAGACAGCCTAAACTTAAACAGAAATCATTTTTACAGTGCATGTGATGTGATGTGTAGCAAACCAAAACCCATGAAAACTATTATCTTATCAGTTTACTCCAGGACGTCAGCATTGTATAGCATTCATTTTCCGATGCGATCGGTAGTCAATAAATAATACATAAAATCTATACAAAAAGCATCGTTGCCATATACTTGTATTTGTGCATGTGATAAGGAAACTTTGGTAACTTAATTGTGATAACTAAGTAAAAGACAGTACACAGTACACACTCTACAATCTACACTTATGAGCTCATTTCCAATCGTAATATTCAGTAGAAGTGTACTAATAATTGTGACCTACAGTTTCAAAATTCTATACATTGAACAAAATGCCCTTCAATTTAATGTTTTGGACTGAAATCTAAAAGCATTTGAATTTAAATACGTATTGACAACATATATATAAGTTTATAAGTGTTCTGTGATTTATTGCCTTGCTAAATAACTCTGTAATAATATAATTGTACATGTAATGTAAATGTACTATGCACACTATGCACACACATATAAATCCTCGTGTGCATAATATACAGATAAATATGGATACGGAGAAGTGAGATATTTTATGTGGATCCATTCCTTCACTACTGCACTGCCTGAATCAATTTTTAGCGATAAGAATTTCATAGAGTGACAGCAAATGAATGAATATGTAAATAGTACGTACTGATATTTACATTTACGTACGTGTAACATAAAATACATGGATGTGGTGTGATGTTATTGATATGAATTCAATTCAGCCATAAGGACTTATGTACATTCGCCATAATTAAATTGGTCACACCTTTCGGACATCGACATTTAGCCAGTAAGGCGGCAATTAACATACTGTACAGTATCTGTTATCAGCACAGTGTCTACTTTCGGCAATGAGTATTAGTAAAAATTGGTCTCGCAATACATAAGCAATATACTATCACGTTACTAATAAAAAACTGTTGTCATTTTGTTGTTGGCCAAATAAGTAACTTAATTAGCATTATAAATAAAGTACAACTGTTTATAGAGCGGTGCGCATTACAGATCAGAGACTGATAATAAATAATAAATAGTGTAAATAAGTGTAGCAAGTAAATAACTTATTTAGGGACAGTGTTCTATAGAATTGTAATATATAAAAGGTTCCGTTTGAACCTAAGGAACTAGTATGTCTTCGAATACGGAAGGGTAAGTATTTCAATTATTAATTGAATAGTTTCTTTATCTCTTATTCTTATCTCTGTTCTGGAATCTTAAATAATAATCAATTGCAATGAAGGACTGATAAAATATCCGGAAATTGCCAACAATTTAACTTACTTCATATAGACAAAATATTGAAATATTCTACAGATTGGTGGTACAAGCTACAAGGAAACACTATAGTACTACTACTATAGTACTGGATAAATAGAACTTATATTTAGTAAATTCATTGTAAAAGCATACTCCGGCGATTTATAATGAGCACTATTATGAAATTAACGTTGATAATTTCAATTTTAATGTAATTGTGTATCTAAAATAACTATAGTAGTGGTCATGATGGCTTCTTACATTTTAAGCTCTTATGACAATAATTGTTGTAAAAGTAAATTCTAAGAAAATAATCTTATTTATATGGAGAAAGTAGGAGAAAGCTTACTGTATTTTACTGTTTCCTTGTACTTTCATCAATTTGTAAATCTGATGTCTACCATTTGCGTATCTCCAAAACATACATAAATTAAATTACTTCACTGTCTTCTATCAACTAAATAAATGTCATGATTTTATATATTATTTGTAGATCTATGGTAAATTCCAATGCACTAGCAAAAATTATAGAGTGCCCGGTGTGCCTTGAGTTGCCTTTACCTCCAATTTATACTTGTGTCAACGGACATATAATCTGCAGCAACTGCCAGCCTAAAATGATTGCCTGTGGCCTATGCCAAGGGAAATATACCAGCATACGGAATTTAGTGGCCGAAAGCATCGTCGAAGCTTCAAGTATGAAATGCATCTACAGTGAGCATGGATGTGACAAAGTCATTTCTGGACAACAATACAAAATTCATTCTTCAACTTGCAATTTCAGGTAGAAATGTTATTTCTACATATTGTATACCTTAAACATAATTTTTATGCTCGTAGGCTTTCTTTTACTTTCACCACTTGCTAATTAGCGAAGGATTTTCTTTTTTACGGTTTCATTATATTTTCTTTTTATTCTGAGAACGATAGAGGCTATAAAAACAAATTTTGTCCACCATGTGTTTAACTAATGCTTGTGATGCCAGGAATTTGAAGTACACGCTGTATGCATGTACAAAAATTATATTGTATAAGAATGAAATAATAATTGCGATTTAATTGTTTGTAGGCCTATAAGATGTTACGACAATCGGAACTTTTCTTGTAATGGAAAACTAATTGACTACGGAATGTTCTTGCATCATATAAAACAAGATCATAAAGATGAAGGCTACGACGAAGAGAAGGACTTCTTTGAGAAAACTGCAAGATGCACCAGTTTCGATATCGGTAAAAATACTACAGTACCTAATTTATAATTATTATAACGTACTGAAGCAAACCTTATTAAATTAAATTATATAACTTGTCATGTTGAGCCATATATTTAGTTGACAATTATGTACTTTGTTAATGTAGATGCTGATGGACCTTACTTTTATCTCAGATACGACGGAAAAACTTTCATTCAACACACAAAACTTAAAAATAAAACGCTGTTTTGGTGGATTTCGTTAATTGGCTCTGAAGAGGAAGCTTCCGACTACAAGAGCATTATTACTGTTTACAGTAACGAAATGGCAAATGTACGACAGGAAAAACAATTATTAAAATATCTTTACACATTAGAATTATCTGTCATTATTATTTTAATGATGTGTATACCTTTATGTATTCTAGATGCTAAATTTCCAATTCACTATTCCCGTTTACTCCATCCGACATCCTGGAGACATGATTGTTAAGAAAAGACTCGTCGCTGCTTTGTCGGTTGATAGCCTTCTTCCATTCTGTTCCACGGGTTTAGTTAAGGATGGAAGAGAGTACAAATATTCTTGGCCAATGAAATATTCTATTAGGAAAGTTAAATCAGATTCCAATACTCATATGTAAAACAATCACTTTCCTACCTATACATACTTACATGGTTTATAGGACAGTGTTGACTGATACCTCTTTTTACTGAAAAGAGGGAAAGAGAATACCGATGAATTTTTAGTTATGTAATTTGTATACCTTTTGTAACTCGCCCTGGTAATTTTAAGACTTCCAATATACTAATTAATGATTAAATAAACTAATTTTATGTAAGCGTAATGAATTCTTGCTCTAATAAAAGACACTCTAATAAAGACTATATTATTATTATCAATTAATTGAAGATTCCTTTATGTGGATTTGAAAATAAATGAGCTGTCAATACACAATAATATAGTGCAAGAATAATTTTGTAAGCTTCATTTATACATTCATACAACATTATGTAGCATTTACAAATTATAATACTATTTGCTTGTACTTGCTTGCTATATTCCATACCAATCCCATTTCGAATACAAATTAAATAGGTATTAGTGTTAAAAGTGTGACTTCATTCATATGGCATACTTTATCACATTTCATTGTGTCGTATGCGCCCATGTCACACTAAATACAATTTGATATTTGCTTTGTAAAAGAATTATCTAAAATAGAAACTAAATCTGTAGTTTAGTTCTATATGGACTTTAATCACCGAAATCCTATTTTCCGTATAAATATGCATATGCTAGGGACTAGGCCTACCCCTATGCATATTATGTACATTTTGCAAATATTAATATTTGCAATCTTGCAAAATGTACATATTGTAAGTACATCTAATGTTATTCATTGTCCACAGAGCACAGTAGTAAAATTTCTTTATATATATATAGTATATAAATAAGTATTTGTATTGTGTATCTATATTGATGTGTATTAGTGCACTAGCTATTAATTCATTTTTGTCTAGACTTGGGACTTTGGAATCTCCAGTAAACCAAAGATAGGTTATGATCATGTTTATCTGTACAGTTTATCCGTATCGTGTGAATTTAAATATCTCGTGATGCGTTGCGTTGTTTACTTATATGTGAAATCAACGAAAATGAATCATCTTACTGCCAATAATGCCAATACGCATAAGCTAAGTGCAATTATCAAGTATTCCTCTCTGCTCATTCAATCTTTTGCAGTAGCGAAGATCTCATGTACTAATTCTATAAAATATTTTTTACAATGACTGCTGTTTCATGGTTAAACAGTTTTCATTTTTTAATCTCTGCGTGGAATCTAGTTAAAAGTCTAGGTGACGAACTATGGACGATATTTATGAACAGTAACATCTCCATTTTTCGTCTTCATCTATTCACCTTCTTCATATTGATCTCTTGCGCCATTATGGATACTTTACAATTATATATTGGTACTCCCATTTCATGTTTGGCCGATTCTAGTTTAAACGATATCATATACACGTACTGCTGGAATATTCCAACTCACATAATTCCGGATCCCGTACTGGAAAGTGAAGGGACTGATATTAATGGTATGCTTTTGTAATCCTTATTCAAATTAATAATTATATTTTCATATGTAGTATGGAAAGTTGCATAAAAATTATGAGTAATAATTTGTGCATGTTTATTTCATGGAAAAGATATCTCCCCGAAGAGTATTAGCGATACTGACTCAAAGCCAAAGTATTATCACCAAAAACATCATTGGGTGGTATTCCAACTTCTTCTGCAAGCAACTCTATTTTATGTAAGAATACTATAAGAGAAAATAAGTGTTTATTTACTTAATTATCTTTAGTAAAAGAACTTATTAACTGATTAAATATATTTTCTTTGTGCTGATACAGGCATCTCATTACGTTTCAAATATATTGGAAGGTGATCTCTTGAAAATGATAACTAAGCTCCCTTTTTCGGTAAAAAATAGAAGAAATAATGCTAAACGTGATGCACAAATGAAAAGAAAAGCAGACAATTTCATATTATTGTTAGAAAAACATAGTTGGTATGCATTCGGCTACATTGCCTGTGAAGTCTTCAACTTTTTTAATGTTATATTGCAAATATGCTACATCAGGAGCATCGTAGTCGGAAACAGTTTTGACCACGGGCTTGGGGTTTTGCTCGACAATCCCAAACAAAGAGTGGACTCATTAGCCCAAACGTTTCCTGTGTTCACTAAATGTGTTTACCTCAAGGTAAATTATATTATATATATATATACCTATATAAGATAATTTCTAGTAGTTATGTACCGCTGTACTCCTACTTATAGCCATTTCATGTCTATTCTTCATTAGTTTTGCATATTAATTAGGGATATTTATGATGCGTATGATGCTCAACGTTTTTTATTTTTAGCCTGGCCCAGGTGGAACTATTTTGGAATACAATGCTGTTTGTGTTCTTGCTATTAATAAAACAAATCAGATTATCTTCATTGTGTTGGCGTAAGTGATATTAACGCACTTGTATACAAATATCCTAAACCTTAGAAGCCTTGAACTTGAATTCATTCAAAATGTTCAAGCTGTCAATACTAATCATTATCATTAGTAGGTATTATAGGGAGTAGTAGCAATTTTGTATCCTATTAATTATAAGGAACGATTTAGTTGGAGCGACTCAAAAAAGGAGTAAAATGTAAGATTTTTAATGAATCACTGTTTTATATTTTAGGATTTGGTTCTGGATTTTGGCGATTTTGTCAGGAATGGCATTATTTACTCGGTTCATAGTTGGAATCTGTCCTAGCGTTCGCAAGAACCTACTTGCAGTAAGATCCAGATCCCATCACATTGACATCATTTTGGAGAAGTGTCAATATGGAGATTGGTTCGTGCTTTACCAGCTGAGGAAACATTGTGACGCCGCTATCTACAGTGAATTCATACAAAAATTAGCCCATCAGATGGAAGGGAAAGATATTTAGGGTGTATTGTATTCAATCAATGTTAATACGGATTACTAATATATTATGTAGAAGTATTATCGCAATCACAATGCCAGATAGTCCAACAGAAGCCAAAAGTGTATATAGTAAACCTAGAGAATATTCATTCAGTGTATGTATAAATATTCAAATACTAAGTTGAGCCGATTATGGCCTCTTTCTGGAATTACCTCATCTCATAAATATATAGACAACATTACATACATACAGGTATATTATACCTACAGAAATACCAATAATCCATGAATGTATGTACTTATAGTAAACCTATAGTACAACATTTGGAACTTTTTACATTACATAATATTTGTAATACATAGTATTACTTATAGTTCCGCATGCTGATGTATTAAATGATTATCCTTGCTCTGACTGAATATTTTGCCAAGGTGCATATATAACATGTTCCATAAATGTTTACTAATTAAAATAACCGACTAAGTTATGTATACTAGCTGTAATATCTATGTATTGGATTTTGCAGCCCGTGCAGCCAAATTCTGAATGCATTTGCATTGAATATTATAATTATGTAATATTTCATTCTGATTCACCAATTCCGTGATTCATGGCCGTGAAAATTGCCATTAATGAAGTATTTATTCTCATAATCACCTCAGACCCCTGATAAAAAGTAGTATTAGTGAGTAGGTATTTGAACGTTATTGAGATTGTTATTGAGATGAGCTGTTGTAGGCTTGTGGTTTGGTATGTTGATTATGTTGATGATATTGCCGTTCCTACAGCTTGTTGCAGAGATTTTCTGTTTGCAGTAAATGACTACAATATTTGTCTCTATCATATAGTACAAATACATGTTATACACTTACATTACTTAGTCCGTAGTTGTATTATGTGCATTCTTCTGTATTGTAATTCATGTATAGTCATATTCGGATAACTTTGTTAGATATGAATAAAAGTGTAATAACGTATTGTACTCCTACATAACTACTTCTTTGTAATTGAAATCACATCATTATTGTATACGTACATAAATATTCCGTTTATTATTGGTGGTACCTACAATTACTATTACTCACTTCAACTACATAGTAAGCAAAGCGCAAAATTAGATGTATGAGTTGCACACATTTATTTAGTGCATACTACAACAACGTAAATCGAAAGGGACAATGAATCCATTTCTGTTCTAATCTAAAAGGCTGATGTGAACTTTGTATGAATCATTATTTGAACTTGAAACAAACCTTACAGCACCCAGAATTCAGTCTGAACTGAAATAATTATAACTGTTTCGGAGGAATTTTGGAAGGAGTTTGGGAGGATTTTTTTTATATTTAAAATTCATGAATACAAAATACAACTTTCTCCATTGAAAATGGAAGAAAATATAGAAAGGTAATTGACACTTTGAAGTTTAAGATATTGTACTGATATTTTATCTACTATTTAATGTCAATCCTAACGTTTTCATTAAAAATGGTACCTTATACCTATATGTACTTATAAATCAGGAATGTTGGAGAGGTTCTCCAAATGGCTTCAACAGCAGACTTGATTCAAATTCTGAAATGCCCTGGCTGTAGAGAATTGCCCATTCCTCCAATTTATAATTGTGTTTATGGACACAGTATTTGCAGTTTCTGTCGTACCAGGTTGAATAAATGTGTTCTATGTGAAGAAAAATATACCCAGTCAAGATCATTCTTACTAGAAGCTGTTGTTGAGTCGTCTTTCATTAAATGCAAATATTATACAGACGGATGCCCCGGTGTTCTCACGGGTTCCACATACAGGAATCATGTGTTATCCTGTGAATTAAGGTACCCAGTTTTATCTTTTAGTTCACAATTTCCAATAATTATTGCTAATTGATCCATAAAATAGGAGCAGATCTCTGAAAATCTCTATTCTACGTTACTATATTACTTTACATTACATAAATACTTACAAGCATTTACAGTTTCCTTAATTCAAATTCAGACCTGTGCAGTGCTTTGAGGTGACTACGAATGTATGCCATGGCGAAAGCATTAAATACACAGATTACATCAAGCATTTGCAAGACTTTCATAGAATAGAGGGCTACGATGAAGATCATGATTACTACGAGAAGACAGAGTGCATCCCTGTATTAAAACCATGTAATAATTGCTAAATGTTTGCATATCTGTAGTTTATATCTGTAAATGCATGCAATATGTAATCTTTGTTTTAAATGATGATAATTTTTTATTCTCTTCTTAGCAATGGCATTTCCTCCGTTTTACATGACATTCGACGATCATGTATTTCTGAAAAATGTTCGAGTAGAAAAATCCCAAATACATTGGTGGATCTCCTTTCTGGGGACACAGAAAGATGCTGAACAATATGGAGCAACTATTATCTTATACAGAAGAGATTTAGAGGTAAAATATCCTTTGGAGACTCAGGGATCTTATTCTCTTATCTACAAAATCCAGAGATGATAAAAATGACCTAATTTCTAATTAATATTAGAATTATTTTCTTTGCTAAAAATGTAGAACCTGAAGATAGAGTTCAAGATACCAATTCAAAGTTTCCGCAAAAGTTTTGATGCCATCGTGGCGCAGTCGGAATGTGCTTCACTGTCTATCGACCAACTTCCACCATTTTGTTTAATGGATTCGACATTTCTGAATGAAAATGAACGGGTCGAATATTTATGGGAAATGAAATATTCTATTTGGAAGATGTAGCAAAAATTACTTGCGAAACATTTTTACCCCTGTACCAAATCTAATACTTAAGTAATGTAATTATTATGCAAACTCTGCAGGCTTAAAACAAAAAGTACCTAATTCATAATGCAGTTTTAAAAACATTGTAAACTATTCCTTGCTCAGCGGAAAAAGGGATACTATAGGTTAATAGCTATCTGTTAGTATAATATAGATATAAGACACTATGTATAATGTCAAATTGCATAACTTGCATACAAGCACTACTGCCAACTTAATAATAAGTGTAAAATTCTTATACAGAAAAAATTGTTACACCAAACCAAGTCAATATTTTTAAATAAAAGAAATCAACGTTTATTAAGCAAGGTTTTTTCATTTATTTGCAACTTACATTAGTAGATAATAATATGAAAACTTAATGTAATTTTTCAGATGTAATTTTGCTGTTTGCTCTGCTTTTTGCACGTTTTAGCCCGCCCGAGTGTGCGAGGCTGGCTTATGTAATCGCAATGTCTGTCCGTCCGTGCGTCCGTCCGTCC
>JAQFYC010002729.1:0-24000 GCA_034694165.1 Tomocerus mixtus | reverse complement strand
AGGCCGAAAGTACAAAGTACACAGTCAGCAGAACACAATTGTGGAAAGACTGGCTGTAATACCAATACCACACCACAAACAAGCATATTATGTAACATGCTGCACCAAGATTTCTGTATTCCTTCATTCGTTCCTGCAGTAAAATTGAGCGACCTTTGCCTGATTTGAGTTACTTAGTTTACACTCCATAACTTTGCTATACCAAACCAAAAGCCATTCCATTTGTCCATTTTCTTATATAGTACGAGGTAGGACAGTTAAAACTTATACGATGATTTCGAGGAATCCTTATTCTTGCTAACCTATCCCAACTGGTATCAGTTCTCAGGAAAGGAATCATATAAAGGTTAGCGAGTGCCTGAGTTTTGTCTGATTGTTAAATAAACTCAAATAGGATTGGGTGAGCTGTCCACTCGGAATATCGGCCTACTATCTGTACTTATATACAAATACGTATTACTCATTCCCTTCAATGTGCACTAGAATTATCCATGATATCTTCTACTTACTACTTATGTCCACTCTACATTATGCGTAAATATCTTTGGGACACGCTACACAGTACATAGCTCGTACTTGAGTAATAGTAATAGTAATGCTTGCTGTCTGGGGTTGTCCTAGTTAGATACTTATAAACGCTGGGAAAGTTAAGTAAAAAATGAGAGTAAAAACCGATCCATTTCAATGGAATTCTGTTCTTGAACAGCACAAGAACGTGGCATAATGTAGTGACACGACTTTGTTTCCTTTATTCTCGCTTAAATGGACCAAAACCAAATAGTTGGTGACTCGGACACAAATTTTTATGACAATTTTTTTAAACATTTTTTTCATTTTATTTGTTTCTTATAGGGAACATAAAGTTTGGACCACCGGTGTTCGCCCGAGGAAAACTGATGGAAAATCTAACTAAAGTCAATCTTTGACTTTAGTTTCGTACTCAATTTGCGTGGGATAGGACACTTGAGCTTCAAGAAATTATTCTTCGATAAAACTAGTAAGTAAGTGAGAGTCAACCAAGAGTAGAGGCGTCTGTCAGCACATATTATACTTAATATCTGTACATACAAACGTGCGTGTTAACATTGAGTCAAAGCTTTTAAATTATCAAATATAATTTGGAATAACGAGATAAGTGTTTATAAAGTAAGACATTACATTATAATATATTTTATTCAAAGCCATTACGTTATCATATCAAAATACAAGTGCAAAAAGCCTTTGTCACTTTGTTGCATTGTTTATTTCGTTTTTGTCTGTTCGAAAACATTAAAAGTGCATTAAAATGCTTTGATTCTTGTCGGATGGTGTGTCTAATGGCCTTTTGTTCTGAAGAATTGTCTGTCATTTGTTCTTCATAGGGCCCCAGCTAAAAACTCAGTATTTTATACCATTTTATAGTGTTCATAAAGTGTATCACAATAAAAATAAAGTTCACTTATGTTCTGTTCTGACCACTCATTTCAATTTAGCTTTATTGCGGATTTCCATATAAAGGTAATGTAAATTAAAGATACTGCTTATTGTTGTAATAGAGTAATGTACTACTTAACTTTCATATTTATAAGGAGCACGCAAAAATTTATATTATCCATTATGTGAATTAACAACAATCTTGAAACCAAAAGACATGTTAGTATGCATTCCTTGGTACTTAGGTATTCATTTTATTAACATGCATACCAAGCTATCTGCACCTACGTAATAGAAATTTATACATGACATCGATAGAGATTGCTAATGTAAAGCATTATAAACGTAAAAAATATTTTTTGCAATTGTTCAATTGATCTGTGTATCTACAATCTACATGCATTGAGATGTAAAAATATTTAGTTAAATACAATAATGCAAATAAATCATGCTGATCTCTAAGAAAAGGTTCATTTAGCTTAGCTATTGTGAAGTGGATAGCTATTGTATTTGAAAAATAATTTATTTGCATTATATAACTCAGAAAGTGATAGAAGCAAGTTGCTAACAGTTTGCGAATCCCTGAACGATCCAGATAGACAAAAAATTCGCACGTGTCTGAAATGTCAATATTTAACACTAGCTAAAGTTGCTCCTCATCAAATTGCCAATGTGCCTTTCAATAGGTAGTCATGCGATCAATCGGTAGTTGAACAGTGAACGTAATGACACAATATGATCTTGACAACATAATATATTATTGTGATTGCTCAAAAAATCCTGTTTTGCTGGTCACAATTGAGAGAATAATCTATCCTGAAGAATATCTTTGGAATAGCTTAAGATCTTGAGAAAACGGAGTGACTGACAGAAAGCATGAAGCTATAATGCTTATTACAATTGTTAGCAGGCAAGTAAAACAATTCTAGTAATAGGACTACTCTATCTAATCTGCAGTTTTTTAAATGAGATAAAGTCTCCATCTAATCTACGTAATAAACGATTACATCCATTTCAGCACAGCTTGTTTTTGGCTTTTGGACAGGAGCATCTAGCTAAATAGGTATGCCAACATCATACTACGTGCATATACAGATAGTTTATAAGAAACATTAAAGACTATTCGGGCAAAAGTGGGCGGTTGATTGCAGCAGTTATCGTTAGCCAGTAACAAGGTGGGTAGGTATGTTAGTTGCCTTAATAATGTCTACTTGAGTTAGAATTTAGAATGCAGAAATCTCGTTAGACATAACTGATGTAGTTTTTCTATCTGTATTCACATTGTGTGGTAATGACAATGCATACCTCTGTCTTCCTGTTTCTTCATTCCATAATATCACATATTTGTATTTGTGCTACAACATCTCTTTGTAAATAAGTCTTAGAGAGAGACTCCATGAAGGCAAGTCAAAGTCATGATGCTAGGTTTTCTTCGCTCCGACTCTCATCTTAACTCTTGGCTTGACTTATTTAGATGAGGGGAAATTGTTGATTGCTTCAATACATTGTAATTCTATTTAATTATATTACCTTGCATGGGACACGTATGGTCAAATGTCTTTAGTCAGCCAGAGTCTAGTCAAGTGAAGCCATTTATTTTGTCATTAGATAGATCATTGAATATATTTTTGAGAGTAAGTTGTTTGACGACCTTTTATGCAGCTTTCCTATACAACATCTACTAGCCATTAACAGTGAGCTTCACATATTAACCAAGTATAATTGCTGGGTTGAAGGTTAAAAACATTTTCACATGCTTCGTTTACTAAGACTCACTTCCCTTCTTCAGCTTCAGATCTTCGATAATTTCAAACTCTAATTGAATAAAATACAGAAACACCTTAGCATGCCCTATACCTACTATCGATGTATAATGTAAAATGTATCACCCTTTACCAATCACAAAAACTCGACTATTTACTTCTTATTGCCAGATAAGTAGGTGTATTGTCTGTAGCTAAAAATAATGTAATAAATAATTAAGCTTAGAAACTACGTATACAATAGTACAATGCACAATAACCATAAATTAATCCTCCTGATCATATCGATATAATGAGATAAACAGTAAATAAATAAAGGCTTAGAGAAATGTACCCGAAAATAGCAACTAAACTAAATAATTATCAACTGTACTCTTTCTAGGTAGAATCCAACCAAACTTTCAAGTTAATTTTTAATTTTTCAGAGTTTATGGAAAACATCTGTCTACTGTATAGGTAACATGAATGTTCGTGTAAATTCGTTTTTAGGTCACTGCAAACATTTAATTTTGCTGTTACGAAAAAATTAATGAAACTGGTAGTGAAAAGAACCTACCTAAATCTATGAAGCTGTAAAAATAGTGCGCATAAATACTTGATGTTTACTATACCTAATTTACAAGATTACATAAATTATTAAGCTACATTACATAATATACAATTTGAATTTTATGTGCACATTTTTCACCCTTCTCTGATGTTTTCTGACAGAGAACAGGTAAAACTAATAATGCAGGTAGCTAAACATCCATAACATAGACTCAAGTATTCATAATATAGTTTTATATATTAATCAACCTAAATATGTAAGTATGTGAAGCTTTCTGTATAGAAAAATAAGATGTCTGCACATTTTAAGAGCACTAAACCATATGTCCGCAGTAAGTCACGTTTGTTCAGTTCAATATTTGTATTACCAATACAAGTGAAGGTATCAATCCACTTTATTTTTAAACTGTAGCACTAAATACTATAACTTTCTCAGTTGAAGATCCCCCTAACATCTTATGTAAGGGACTTTACTAGGTAGTTAGGTAGAAAGATTATGTTCATCTTACATCTATATAAATGTCATAGGTGCCTTTCCACACGTAGAGATACAAACAAGTGTTGTATATCTGTGAAGACATCTTTACTACACTGAAATGTTGCATAGCACCGATGAAATGTGTGCTTATCTCAACTACCTAAGGCATTATAGGCTAATATGAAAAGGACGACAATCTGACAGTGCATTTAGATATACAGTCTTACTGCTTACGTTAGTTTACTTTTACTTATCCAACTTATCCCAGACCCAAAAGTTGTAACAGAAACAGAATGTGGTAAGATAACCTGTATGTAGAATAATATTTATCTGTTTGACTAACTAAAGGGAGGGAGATGTTCATATACATTTTAGATGTAGTATATTGTACTTAGCTGGTTTCATGAGCCCTTGAATTATTAGTAATCTCATCTATTCCTTGACATCCGTTTGATGTCCCAATCTCGTTAAACTCGTGCGTCAACTTATTCGCCTCATTATCCAACTTTATTTCGAGCTCAACCGCTTTTTATAATTAAATTATATCTTTTATTTGGGCTGTCAAATGTCCATGTGTGACTGTCGGCTCGGCATAGAATGCTAATTTCAATGAGAAATGAAACGCTGGAAATGCGAGAGGATGTTTTTTATGTGACTCTTAACTCTCATACTCCTCCATGTGCAGTCCAATCACATCTCCTTCTTAAATCTTATTCTTTTCTGTTTCATTACATTCTAGATTCTGGATGGTTTACATTTACTTTTACATTACAAAATATTTCAGACAAATGTATTTTATTTAACTACATTATATTATGCAGCTTACTGGGGATTGTCCGGACGCATTAAGGATAAAAGCGCAGCACTATATGCAATAATGGAAAGATATTTCCCAAACTATCTACTTTTATTAGTATACTACGTACATTATAGTACATAAACATACAGAAAATAAATACAAAGAAAAATAGAGCCTAATATTATGAGCTAACAACTACAAACATAGAAATACAGTAAAGCAACGCTTAGTTGTCTCCGAATTAAAATTGTACCATATGAAATGCCAGAACGCCTACCCTTACTAAATGAAACAAGATTGAAGCTAAATTCTCTTGTCAACTGTCACATATTGTTATAGTGCGATACGACATGTGAGAGTTTTATACTACATGTTGTTGTCAAATACTGGACGTGTAGCTTGATCCTGTCTTCATTCCTTAAACTTTTCCTTCTCCGTTTTATGACACAACTAACAAACTGTCACAGACATCCTTTTAGAAATTATATACCAAAAAGCATACATTGTATTCTTTATAATGTAATGCATTAAAATGGTCTTCAGTTACTCGTCCACTGTTTAACGCTGAGTCCATATTGCTACATTTAGTAATCTAAAATTTGTAAATGTTTATTTAGGTAACTAGGGACTAGTCTTGCTCCTTATGTCATCAATGTGGATTACATTTTTAGTAGCTTAAAAATGTACATACCTAGAGTAGTAAGCTACTATTACGAATGTTACTGCACTGGTTTCATTTTTATCCCATTTTGCTTGGTTTAAAATAATAATGTCCCAAAAATGGAAAGTAAATGTTTTGGAATTTAGACCTTTTTGCATACTGGAACATGTTAAATACGAAAGTAAAATATATTTTGATGTTACAATGAAATTGAGTTTGCTTAAAAAGATTTTGATAAACGTAAACCTTTACACAGTTGAGTTGGGAAAGATATTATATCATTAAGAGTCATAGAGATAAGACTACTGGAAAGGGAGTTTTGGTACATACTATTATGTAGGATGGTAGTGTTACATTAAGGCTGAGTCTATTCTGCTACCTACACAATTTCTAATATACTGCAGGAACTATTTAATATTAAAGCCCATCTTTATTTATGTATATTAGCCCCCTACAGAATCTCACAGAGGAGGCATCCAACCTAATAGCCTTCCACAGGCAATATCTATCTATCTAGAATCTTGATCAAACACACAGACTTATATTAAACTACTTCAACAAGGTACTGTGCATAACAGAGATACAACACTACCGTAGTGTTTAGTATACAACAAAATACTACAAAGGAACCCATACCATTCCAGTATTTGTAATATAATAATAATATGATGTACAGTATAGAAATAGTATAAAAGCTTACTATTTACTACATTCGTTCTCATACTGTAGTTATACTGCAGAGCAGAAAGCTAAGAATGGCACATTATGAAATAGTCTCAGCCAAAAACATAATACACAGAGAAAATGCAATGTAAACTTGAGATAGTAAATAGTATGTTGAATGTAGCAGAGCAAAGAAGATCAAAGTAAAGGCCTATACTTATACTCTTATAACAATAAAGTAGGTACCTTAGCTACATCTGTACATACGTAGTTGTAGTTGGCTTGGTTTGGTTTGGCTATCTCTGCTGTCTCAGTGAGTCGAAATTCTCCATTCTGCATCCTCCATTCTAAATTACATTACTTAAGTACATTACATTATATTACATTACAGCCATTATACCCTGTTCTATTTTCTTGCACCAAGAAAAGGTGCATCACATCCTCTGACGTGACGGATCTCAAGTCTCTTCTAATATACTTACGTACTTACTTGCATAATACCTACTTACTACTTACATAACGTAGAAGAGTCAAAGTCAGTCTTTGAAACACTGTATCTATTTACTATAGATGAAACTCTAAAGAAGAGCTGCTGCTATTGCTATGTATGGTCGTGGTGGTAGTGGTACATTATTCTTGTAGTACGTTGTAGTGTGTATCATATCATCATCCTCTCTCTCTCCAGTCTCTCCCTCTCGCTTTCGTCCATAGTCCATGTCCATACTCCATACTATACAATATACAACATAAGTACACAAAAACGAAGTTCGACTATTCTATCCCTCTCTCACGTTCACATCGCATCTCTAGTTCTTCTTCTCCATAGAAGATTCAAACATCCATCCATCCTTATGTACATGTAGGCTGTTAGTATTGCATTGGAGTGAGTAGCTTCACTCACTCCACTTCAACTCGCTCAGCTCTTCTGTACATATAAACCTTGATAGCATGACATTAGAGCTCAAGTTTCTCAACTCACACAGTTCCCAACGACTTTTATAATCCTCCTGCCTGTGCGATAAGTCTAAATGGATTCAATAAATTACCTGTAATGTCCCACCCTAGGCTGCCATTATGACCCCAAGTCTCTTTAATTAAAAAGTTTTCGGAAGGATGGATGCTCTCGCTAGACAGACTTGACTTCACTTCACTCTTTCTACTTACTTACTAACTAAAGAACTTATTCCTCCTCAAAACTCTCCAGCTACCTACAAAATAGATACATAATACATACTACAGTATTTACTACTATCTACAACTAGAGTTTGTGAGTCAGTGTCGAAAAACAGAAGACCTGGATTTAAGTTAGCAACTAGAACTACTTACCACCTACATATGATGTTAACTTTTAGGTAAAAGCTATTTAGTAATTTCATTTACACTAGGCTTAGTCAAGCATACATAGTACATGTTAGTACTCCATCCCACACTCATATGAGTAATACTACCAGAACCAACAAAATCTGACTCAATTCTATTTCCCTGGATTTATTTAGCTCACTTTCTTACTAAGAAAAGTGTTAAAATAAACATACCAAAAGGCGAGGAAAATGGTGTTGGTCATTTGTCCAGTTGTCCAGGCCAGCACCCCAGCAAAAGTATATAGTCTGGTGAAATCCAGAAATTCCATTGGAAATCTAGTAAAAGTAAACCCAAATCAAAAGTTGGGATAACAAAAATTCCTTTCCTGAAACGTCCTTTTCATGCTTTCTACCTAAATACATCTATTGGTACTACTACCATCAAAAATTTCGTTTGATTTTCTCTATTCAGTTTATTATTAGTGCATTAATAGGGAGCAAGGAGCAATTGAGTAGATCGTAAATAAAAGTGGACCCGAATTTACTAGTAGTGTTATGCTAAGAATTTATATTTTTGAGAGAAGCACTTAGAGCCGGCCAATAGAAAGAAGAGTTTCCCCATTTGGCTCCCATGATAAAATGGATTGAAAACTCGTAAAAGGGAAAGCAGCCGGGATTTTGCATTGTAGCGTATTCCATCACATAACAACATCCCATTCCACGCTAATATTGGAGGAGTGAAGTCCAAAGAGTGTATCATGGTGGCTTTATACACTATATTAGTATTTGGTTCGATAAAGCAAGCAAGGAGCGAACCAACACCAAAACCAAGCCGAGGCGGGCATGCGTCTAACAAGAGCTGTGAATTTCCATTCCCCGAATGGAATGAGCGCTGGAAAACGGGAAGGAAGGAAGGAATTAGCATCCAGTAAGGCTTTACCAAACAAACCATACTGAAAACTACTCTTCTGTACTCCAGCATACAACAACCCGTCTAACTTCAATACATATTCATTCTTTCTTATATAATACTACATACAATACTACAGATATATAAATGAACTTATACTTTCTATATATGCAGTTGTCGTTTATTCTCTTTCTGTTAGAGTACAATATGATTTTGCTTTGTTTCCCTCTTGAGTAGCCCTATATATAAATATAAACTAGCTCTAGGTATTTACCATATCATATAGAATAATATGATGATATGTAGAGAGAGAAAAGTTTCAACTCTCTCTCTCTCAGTTAACTGAACGTGAAGTGAACCCAACTGAATTCGATAGACTTACTTTACTCTATTTACTACAATCGTAGTGTAGTGTTGTACTGCTGAACTGACTGGCGTGGCCTGGTATGGTCTGGCCTGGCTTGCTTTTCCTCTCCTCTCACTTTGCTTACTCGTTCGGCTTAGTTTACTTTACTTACAGAGCCCGGTCTGTCTGGTCTGGAGTCTATAACATGTTCTCATCAGTCAATCTATCCTCCAGCCTCCATGGTAAATGGTAAGTTTACTCTTCAACTGGAAAATACTAACGTTTTTAACTTTATTCATCAATTCAATCCACTTCTCTCCTACTAACAACACTCTCGCTTTCTTATTTCTTTCCAAAACCCGATATTCAGATTCAAATTGGAACAGTGAAGACACGGGTACGGGTGACAAGACGAGGACGAGGACGTGGGTGAATGGAGGACAAGACAAGACAACATTGAGCTGGCTGACCTCAAATTCCTTCTACTTACTTACTTCATCATAAAGTTGGGAATCAGAAAATGTTCCATCAAGTCGAGGAAGACAAAGACAACTATCCGAAGCAAAGAACTGATCAGAGGAAGATACTATACCTATATAACAGATAGTTAAGAGAAAGAAAACAGCTTGGCTTTTCACCTATCTACTTACATAGAATGTATCTATCAACAAATGTTTGCTCCCGTTCTTCTTCTTCTACCGCTACTAAATAATCACCTTACTCTTTGGCTCTGTCGCTTGAATTGAACTAACTCACTGCGTGAACAAACATTCAAAGGTACGTCTAACTTATAATAAAATACTTACTTACTTACTAATACTATTCCCTACTCTACCTATCTACTTCTTACCTACCTACTTATGGATATACTTACTACTTACATTTATACCATTTCATAATGGTGAGTTGGTTTTGGTTGCTTTGTGCTTGAGAGAGTGAGAGAAAAGGAAATGTGCTTCTGTTCTGGGATCAAGATAATAAAAACCCTTTCGATTTCTTTCTACTTACCTTGACTTCAATAATAACTTCAACTTGCACACTTGCAGCCAAGCCAAGCCAACACTACTAACTACAGTACTTACTTATTTGTACTAAGTCAGTGAGTGTTGGACATTTGGTAACTTAACTATTATATTATATGCACATACATATATTGCATTGGGTTGGACATTGGACATTGGACATGAGAACTTTTACAGGACAGAGCTAATGTACCAGCTTACTATTTCCTAAGGAAAGCTCAAAGGGTTGTAAAATAACTGTAACCCTTGGGTAATTGTCAAAGTTTCCTGTTGATGGGATTGCATTGATTTGATTTAGGACGCTTCTTTTCCTTTGGCATCTGTCTTTCAAACAAATAGTTTACCAAGTCCAAGAGCTAGTCCACTGTCACTCACTCCACGCAGCCAAAGTCCCGTATGCATTGGAGACGTAGAGAGAGATACCTTTAATGCTTTATACCTTCACCTACGATGTTGCTTTGGGTGATACATCACAGGTTAACCTTGTTTTAGTAAAAAGGTAAGCCTTTTTAACTCTTATAAGTGCCTAAGTACGTTATGCTTCAGTTCTGTAACTGTATCTAGATATGACTTAGCGTGAAGGAATGTCCTGGAATTCTACTCAAATTGCTCGGGTTTGACTGGCAAACTCAAATCTCCTGTGTAGGTAGGTTATCGTAAGATTGATAAGAATTCGTTTCGTCATAGTCCCACATTACATTTAGCATCGACGTAATTGTACTTACATTGTCCTACTTACATAATATGCATATGCAAGTATAACAAACTTAAATATTTAGTAGTTGTTTGTTTTAAATGCCCGTCCTGTAGTGATATATATTTTTTCAATTAAGTTTAATTAATATTCAAGGTTTTCTCACTCCAAAGAATAGTTTGTAGTTTAGATACATGCATTAAAGACAGCGAATACCCATGTTGGTTATAATTATAACCTATAACTTCACAACTCTTAACGAGCTGTAATGTAGTAAGAAATAAATAGCATACCACATATAGCTACATTAGAATTATTCATGTTGTAAATGTAAATGTATTCCGTAAATAACAACAAAATTGTAGAATAACTCCATAAAAACTAAATTCGATCGATACCATACCCTGTTTAGTAAATCAATAGTAGACGAACTTCATCTTTGCTTTGCTGCTTACTATACTCATATCCTTAGCTAGCATGTGTCGTAGGTTTCGCTTGGTCTTAAAGGATATTATATTATATAACTTCATAAGTCAGTGAGGTAGCATTATATTTTTCTTTTTGAGAGTACAGATACAGCCTCCGTATGCTATATGTATTTGGTCAGCATTACATTTTATGTGACATACAATTATGTAAATTAAATTAAAAGAATTTCGATTGCATATGTCAAATACTACAATTTTCAATAGTGGGTAACAATTATATTGAATTTACTCACTGATTGGTGTGTTTAGTAACATAAATAGTATAATTCCCATCTGAAATACTAGTAACCAGAAATCCAAGACATAAATCATGAATTTTTGGCGATGACGTTTTTGCCACTGTTTCACTGAATTCTTATAAAGTAAATAATCGAAAACTAAATCGCAATACTCTTAATGCGTTATTTAATATTTAAATTTTTAACATTTTGGACAAACTTCGACAATGAGTTGAGAGTTCCAACTTGTCACGGGTACCTCATGTTATTACACTGCAGACTACGACATATACAATACCTACGTAGTTATGTACATCCATACATGAATGGAACCTCTTTACTATATACTTATACATAGAGAAAGCATACAGTATACCAATACAGATGCATCTATTTCCACATCCACCCTTATTTCCAGTTTCCATCACACATGTCATACCCCCACATGCAAACAATCTATTTTCGTGTGGATGCTATGGGTGCATCTCACCGATCCGATTTACAAAACTCTGCTCTATCATAGTCACGAAGCCCCGTCTGCATGAACTAAAATTTAACTACCTATTGTGCTATGTAGTAGTTAACCAAGGGTATTCCTTTATACACTGCGACTGCATGCGTGTAGATAGGCTATAGTACAAGAATAAGTAGAAATATATTCTATCGTGTAGCTGATTGTGAGTATCAATGGTAGTGCAGGTCTGGCAATAAATAAAACTCGTGTTTGCTGTGGTGCTTTATGTCATATAGTATTATACAGCGCGTATACTATATATAGAGATATGATCTAATATACTAATGTATAAAAGGGTGATTCACAAAATCTAATTGAGTTGACAAAGGGCTATATAGTACAAACATTTGCCCCCTTTGCCATTTTTATTATTGATTTTTGTATTTGGATCTCCACTTAATATTAAACAATATAAATTACTGCATACATTATGATTTTACTTACCTAAATATAAATAAATGGTTTAGCAAAAGGATTTAGGTATCTATTTAAATAGTGAAAATGCAGAATGCTGAACAGCAATGAACAGTTAGACCAGAGGAACTAATTTAAAAATTTCATTAAGCTTACCCTACTACTCATTTAATATTTTATTGTTATAAGAAGAATATTTAATTTTCTGCTGACGTATCTTCCTTGCTTAGCATAATAAAGTAAGCTGTAGAGAGTACTACGCATTTTCACTAGCGAAGAAAAAAGATTTCTTTTGTTTAAATATATTGTGAGATGAAATGAAGAGAAGTAAATATAGAGATCTAGCTATATGATAGGGAGACAAGATGTAAGGTACAATGACATATTCATCCACGTCAGGAACGTATATACACACGTGCCCATTCAAATGTATGTAGAAACATTTGTTTTTATAATACCTAAGCGAGCAATTTTTCACTCATATTTTCTCGAGGTCGATAGCTCACCTGAGACACATTTCTCACAGGCAGACGAATGCAGAGCAATTGTTTTTATTATTTAATTCCAAAATCTCTCACATTTCCACGTTTGTTTATTTCCTGTTGTGCCGTAACCGTACCATTCAACTTTGGAGCATAGCCAGAGAAAAAGTAATAGAAATTCGACTGGATTTTCCGGCGAAAATTGCAATCTTTCTACATCACTGACGTACTACCCATAAGTCAAGTCTTTCATAGCAATTTATATAAATGGGAGGTACTAGATGTTATGGGATCCTAACACTAGCTACTAGTATATAGCATAATAACAACATGTATCTATACGCTATAAGCAATACTAATAAATAGTACCTAGTTCGTGCAGAAAAAATTGCAAGAAATAAAGATCGAGTTTTTAGTTTTATCCAAGAAAATTTTCGAGAATACGAATAGGTTTCTTAATTAGTGTAGGGCAAATGGAAGCCGAAGCCATTGAGATAGCGCAGATGGAATCTCAATGAAAGATAAAAAGATAATAGAAACAGTTTCTGCATAGTGAGTGAGGGAATTGAATGCAGGAGAAGAAGGATTAGAATGATTTATACAGAGTAGATTCACAAGTACGGGTGGCAAGTCATGATGTTGCTTAGAATGATTGTAATGTTGATAAAAGTTGAGAATGAAGGAGGAAAATGGTCAGTGAGTGAGCTGAATGCAATACTGATAGATAGAATACTATGCACAAATATGTATGAGAAGAATGGAAGGGTAGGGAAACTACTTTTCCACATAATACATATTTTGTTTAGGCAAGTCAAGACAAGACGTTTGCTCCTCCAGGCAACAACGCAGATAGATACATACATAACACACATTCGTGGATTGCTGAACGTGGACATTGCATTGCAGTCTTATTTCGGAAATACATAATCTAACATAACATAAAATACATTTATAAGATTGTCTTATACAGACATAGTCAGAGTTTGAACATCCAAAAACCCATCGGAACAACAGGAACGCCCATTAGAAATGAAGCCAATTGTATTCCAGACACGTTTCCCTTTTTTGTGCCTTGGCCGTCCGGCAGATTCTCTTTTTCCTTCGTAAGCAGTCCTACACACAATATAATATAACTTTCCAGCCAGTTCTATTGTCCAGTCAATTATATACAGTCCACTAAAGTAATAGTTTATACAGGGTATCCTCATTCTTTTTATTCTTTAATGAAAATGAAAACGAGCACATTAATAATAATTTCCAATTTTAACTACCAAAACTTTATCATAATTGCAAGTAATTGGAGTATCTCTTTCTATATACCTATAAATGCAATTGCACCTTGTATACTAATAATACTAAATGTATTTTCAACTTTAGCAGAAAGTCCTTCTATAATTTGAAATTATTGCATTGCTTCATAAAATTTTACTTTACGTATTTCACTTAAGTAGTAGTATTACCATTGAAGGCTTGCATAGCCTACGATATCTCGTATAATAAGTAAATGTCAATAGAAAAAGAACTACCCTGTGTATGAGTTTTTTATCTTTTCTAAATTGCCAACCTCATTTTGTTGAATGTTCTTTCAGCTCTCTTATTGTTAGTTGCTATTGCTATAATCATAATAATAATGATAATGCTGCCATCCTATTTGTAGGTATATCATGCATGACTACAACAAATGATTGGCCAGAATGGAATGGAAAACAATATAGATAATATTATAGGTGGTAGTACATTGTAAGTAATACTTAAGAATAATCTATGTTCTCTACTTATTGTTAGTGTTTTCACTCTCGGACATCATCATAGAATATCTTAGTTGAAACATACACCTTAGCTAACTTACTTAGCTAACCAAACCCAACCAACCAACCACACCATACCAAACCACAGACACCAACAACCATCATCGTATACCATGTCAAGATACATATATTCCTAGCGTAAGTAATATGTAGCAAATGTAGGGTATGCAAGTATGTATATAAAACCAAGTCAAATGCCATTGTATGTCTTTACTGTAGGTATCTATGGGTGTATTAGTTCACCAAACCAGTTCACAAAGTCAGCATAGCACAACCAAGCCTAGCCTTGCTTATTGTCAGTATATGTTATGTGATGGACACAAAGCAATATAGAAAATGTATACACATCAATCCCCGTATATTACTTATATAGAAACGTAATATAGATATACTAGGTATTTTATATGTAATAGGTATAATTCTTCCTTGTGTGCTATTTAGATTACATCAGACAGTGAGGACCAAAGGAACTCGAATCCAAATCCAAGTCCAACCTTACTACCTACCTTACCTTTACCTCAAGTTTTCCTTATGGCTGCAGTAGATTACATTACATTACATAAGTATAATAGTAATACAATGTATTACCTACCACACCACAAGAAGAGAATAATTTCTACTAGCAACTAACCAACCTACCCAATTTTCTATTAGAATCCAATCCAAACCTCCACAGCACTAAACAACTCACCTTCATAACCTAACAGCTAACCTTCGTATCTTTAATGTAGCTAATGTATTTAATGGCCAAGTAAGATGGGATCTGCTTAAAAAATAGTCTACTCTTTAATACAGGTAACGCAGGAGAAACATTAGAAAAGAGAGTTGAACAGGAAAATTACAGACTAATGTTTAACTTGAATGTTCCTAGAAATGGAATGGGATGATTCTCTCTCTCAATACAATACAATAGAATGTCTGTTGTGTTATGTTGTGTAGTCTTGAGTTTGAGTCTCGTCTCGTTTCGTTGGACTACAAATGGCCTAGACTATTGAAGTTAATGTGGGTAGAACATGTAATAAACATGCATAAATATATGAGCCTACATTCACTATTACTATTACCATCTTCCATTAACATTACCTTTAGTAGCAGCTAGAAAGATATCTACTATTACACTACACGACTATTTATTCGTTTAAACCTTCTCTATCACATCCAGTCAACTTTATTAGGCAGCTTCCCATTACCTTAGCTTTGCCTTATCCATTCGATTCTAATTTAGTATTTGATCTCATCTAAAGCTCCAAAGCTCATCATTACCATCAACGTCGAGAGCACTGCCTTTGCATCCAAACGTTATTTATTAGCATGATTACTTTGATCATTATCATTTTGAATTGGCATTCTCTCTTTTACTTTACCATGTGCTTGCTGGCTTGCTCTTGCTTGCTTAAACTAAATAACTATGTAATGTAATCTAACTCGCTCCTTACTATACTTGCACTTGGACTTGTACTACACATAATTCAATGCACTGCACCTTCTTATTCCATCCTTCTAATTGATATTCCCCGGACTTAAGTACATATTCTACTCTAATACCATTATACACAAATACTTTAATCTATCTACCCCACTGAACTGAACTGCCTTCTTCCATAGACCTATTCAACACATTTATTTACTCAGTAGATATAATATGGACAAGTACATGGATACACCAACCACAATAATTATAACTTGATTTTCTCTAATGCAACTTGCAACACAGAAACTCGTTGTAATTAACTAAATGATCCCATGTTATGTTGGAGAAACCCATTTGACCCAACTAATACTCATTGGTATTGAGACTTAGATTAAAACACAATTTCAATTTAACGATACCAAATGCTGTAACGTCATATCATCAGGCTGATATTATTTGTACAGATATTTCTGTATACGAGTTCAATTAAGCTACTTAATTTCTTACATTGTTTTGTAAATATGCAGTTTGTCTATAATATTACTGCACACAACTTTTTTCATTTGCTACGAACGTTTACCTAATAAGGAGGTTTGCCTCTAGGAGATTAATAGAAGCACAACGTGCTTATTATACATCATTGCTGCCCCTTATTGTTTGTTATATCAACCCAACGCAACAGAACGAGAGCAGTAGAATTTTATATTAAACTTTTCTCATTTAAGGACAAATGGCTAATTTGGTTCAAATCCCCAATTACGTTTCAACTTCCAAGGGAGATATGTACACATGTGTATGCAGTGTTGTGTACATATATTGCATTTATCTGAATGGCAGAGGAAGGAAACCAGCAAGAGAGCCAAATAGACGACTCAATTTCATTTTAGGAATCTAATAGTTGAGATACTGCAATGCTGAGTTAGCACAACAGAGAAAGCTGCAAGCAACCAACTGAAATAGATAGAATCGATCTATAAAGTAATGTTGGCTCATGTTCTAAGTGAGTCGGCACAATCTAATGTAATCTGGATGCTTTTCGGGAGGCAATGTCATTTCATTTGGGCAAAGGCGATAGTCACAAGTGCAAACAGAGCAAAAGGAAAATATGAAACATTATTTTCTAGTACTACTTTCTATGTATACTTGTTATGGAAGTAGATTCAAAGTGTACAGTGTACAGTACAGTACACCATAATAACAGTAAGGTTTCATGCTGCAGGATATTGGAACATTGAAAGTGGCATACAAAACATAAGCATATTATCTCAGCACTTTTTGAGTCTGCTATTGTAAATTGTAATGCACCTCACTCGGCACTCTCTACAGATACTACATTCCACATTGTACCATACCACATGAACATTGTGAAAAACTGGTATAATATTACCTAAGTATTTGTATAGCTACATACTCTGTATATTTGTCTGTATATAGATAAATGGGCTATAGGAAAAATAAATATTCCTGTAGAATGCAGCAGCACACTCAGTCACGATCAGCTATCACATCCATTGTACAGAATTACGTTACATTATACAAAATCCACAGACAGTTTTGCATATATATGCAATTTTCCGGGGCACACTTCATCCAGCCAAGTTAGACATAGATCCTGTATTGTTCCGATATATTGCCTTCTTGACTGGAGTTCGCCAGCCAGCCAGCCAGCACTCACTCAGTACCATACCAGTACCAGCAGCCTGGCCTGGACTGACTTCGATAATCCTACTCAAAGTGAATTGCTCTCCAGCATGAACAGTTTTCGTTCTAAAGGAATTTTGCACGCGAATGTCAAGTAATGCAATGTAATGTTATGGGATGTGATGTGATGGAATCGGCTGCCTCCAACGAGTTATTTCGTTTTCGTTATACTAATACAACTGCCTGTATTTACATACATACAAACTCTCGCTCTCCTCATACATACCATACCATATCGCTATAGTGTATCAACTATCAAGTGTTAGAGAAAATGATAATATTCCATGTGCGTACGTAGAGAACAGATATAATATATGAAACATTGTGTGTAGTAATGTCGAAAGAGGGATTGAAGCAGACTAGAAACATGGTGAGTGAGTGAGAGTGTGTGTGGTTATTGCCTTCTTTACTCAAGTCGGCTTTTGTATACCCTGCTGCTCTGCATGCATATCACATCCATTTGCGTCCAAATCGCAATCGCAGATGAGAAGTCTATTCTGTAAACTGCCTCTCTCTAGTACATATGTACTAGAGAGAGTATTACTACTAGTAAGTGAAGTATCTGTATTTTCTGTATGTACAAGAAATATCTGTATGTGCAAGACGACGAGACACTTTGCCATGATTGGCTTTTCAATGGCCCGAATTGGAAATGGAGAAATGGGAATGTGTTGTATGCTATCCTCGAATATGTATATTCGAGATGGAAATTTATCCGAATTTACAGAAATTGAGAGAGGGAAACTTATAAGCTCCACTCCTGCTACGCAGCCAATAACCTTTTCTTGGCTTCAATTGTCTTGTCTCTCTTGCAATCAGTCAATTTGTATACAGTCGACATTTGGAGTAAAGCACTTCATTCACTAACTAGCATTAGCAACTCTTATGAAAGATTTTCCGCCCTTACTGGCTTTCGGTTTGGATTTTAACCAAGACATCCTATCATTGCCCCACTGGTTACATTTCGTTGGCTATGCATAACTTTTGACCGGAAACTTATGTACATATCTATAAAATGCCAAAAGTTCTCATTATACAGATTATCGAATTCATACGCTATCGCTATTGACTATAATTTTTCAATCTTTTAAGTAATTTACTAGAATTTATTAAATAGTTAGGTTAGTTGTTTGTAGGCCGTAATTTCTAGTCGGTTTTTGGTTATTAATGATTTCTGCTGACAATGATAATGCTAATTTGGCTTCAAAAATGACTCCAGCGCTTACATATTGTTTTCCGCAAAATATGTTTTCGGTATTGGATTGTTAATTGCCGAATATATTTAATTCACAACCATATTTTAATTTATTAACCATTATGATTAGGTATAGTCATTTCAACCAGTTTTGTATCGTAGTACTTATTTAGTACATCAAATTGAAAAAAACTGATGTGATTGTAAAAGTTATGAAACAATCAATAAATGCCTACCTACTACTAGTACAACAATATGCACAGATAGATATATTATACAATAAGAGATTCAATGTTTATTATATTACTACTAACACACATTACCATTACTGGTGCATAAAGTTAGCGCGTATAAAAATAATAAAGGATAAAGAAAGCTAAAGGGAGTGCAAGAGAATCTGTGGAAGTCATTTGAGACCTTATAATGTGTTTATATACCCTTATTATTTCCATTTCAACTGATTCACATGAAATGCTCATTTCTTCTTCCATCTCCCATTTAAACTTTTGTGAGTGTATGTATGCGTTCTCTATTTAGTGACAGAGTTCTGTTCTTTCTGATTCCTTACTATTTTCTACTACTTATTTATAAGTAAAGGAGTATGTCCACCAAAAACGCGTGAATCCGAAGAGCATTTGAAACATTTTGATAAGAGATTGTAGTGAAAGGATAGTTGATATTAGGAGGAAGGAAGCAGAGTACATTTGTCAGCCAGTTCACTCCAGCAGCCAGTCAAAAGTGATATGAGCTGACTGGAGCTCAACTTCGTGCTTTTCTTATTTATGTCTCCCAGTGTCTCTTCTAAAATTTTAGTGAAGGCAACCCTTCGTCTCCCTACTTCGGTTCATGCAGCTCAGAGCTCAACTCCTGAGTCAGTAGCAGTACAATGCAGTATTATATTAAGCACACGGAGGAGAGGAAACCAGAATTGAAGAGCAGACGCAGTTGAGCATTTACTCCGACTTCACTACATTTAGGGCTGGTTTACTTCTTGTTGGCTTCATTTCTGTTGCTATTTGCTCTGTACTTTCCATTTCTATGTATAAACTACATGGTAACTGCGTTTGCTTGGCCTGCATCTGACACGGGATGTTATATGACATCCTTTCGTACACAACAATGTGTCTTTTAATGTTATTTCTGTGCAATGTATCAAAAGCTTCAATGTTCTATTTTGCAGTATTACTATACTACATACTTATTTTAGTTTACCTAAAATGTGCCACTTGAGAAGCCTTATGCAAAGTTACATACATCTGTAAGGCTAATTACGTCAATACAATATTAAATGTACATAATACAATAATATTATAAGTATTATTGAAGAATATGATAGATGAGCGGTGGAAACTGACTACCAAGAATGCATAGCATATTTATTATCCTACACCAAAGTTCGGTATGCTAATAAGTATTTGTAACTATTGTACACAAGTATATGTGTATGTTCCTACATTCTTTAGAAGATGCAGTTTGATATAGGTATACTACTATTAAACAAAGAAAGACACATGAGAGAGACTGCCTTTGGCGACATGCTTACACTTCTACTGAATAACTAAAGTTAGAGTATGTATGTATGCAATATTATGTAAGTTCGGAGGCTTTAGCAGTGATATCTAATGTATTATGCATTAGCTTTTGTACGTTTACGTCAACTCTGTCGTGCAATGCAACAAAACCAAAGTTTCTTGAATAATGGATGTGCGGTTAGACAGTTGAGTTTGAGTTCTCTATTTTGTTTTTGTCATATTATTATAGGAACCTCCTCTTGTGTCTTTTGGGTTACTTTATAGTATGCTGTATCTATTTGATGTCTTATACATAGTGGATCTGTATTGCTACTCATTTAACTTATGAGAAAGGTAAAATAGTAGTTGGAAAGTTTATTTTACCCACAGGACAGGATGTTTCTAAATTAGAAGTGCTGGGAGCACTTTAAAACTTTAGCATTTAAGCCTTTAATTCCTGTTGCATTACTATATCTTCTTTTGGAAGAATCTGGCTTTCAGATTTTAATAATAAAGCTTTAGATTCTTAATCGTATATTGTAGGGAGACATCTATGCTAGCAAACTCTTTCTGGGAAATATTTGTAGTCTAGGGCCTTTTGCGTACTAAACATATTACTCACTCGTGAGGAGATAACGATAGTTATTGGAATTGTAAGTGCATAATAGATGATATAATATTAATGGGACAGTGTTACTTTTTCAATATGAAGAGAAATACTACCCAAAATCATTAAAAACACACCCTTTTTACTTAATAACAAATAATCCATTCAATGATCTCATTTTTAACGCAAGTTGGCATCTTCATTTTAATTATAATAGGGTTGTTTCCCCAATAATACGTAATACTACAATATATTATGCAGAGATTTTGTTCAACTCAGACCACAAAAGTAATGCACATTTATATGCGTAAATCGGTAACGAATCTAGCTTAATTATAATTATATGTTAACATAATTATGAGCAGAATTAACGGATGGGACCATTTGGAAACTACGATTATTGCGATATTTTTAAGGAATGAAAGGGCTGAGTGAAATTTCGTGTTAGTGAATGTGTGTGTATGAGTTCAAAAACATAAGGACAAGTTAGGGTGCATAGAGTAATATATAGTTTGCGTCCGTATTTACAATCAGTAAAGTTCATGTCTATTGAGAAGGATGTGAGTAAAAGTCTGTCTGAATATATCCGAGTGAGAGAAGTATGTACATAGAAGCATTGGACGCTCGCAACCGGCCAAATTGCCTTCATTTTTCCAGCCATTTTTTCTTATGGGGTTCCTGTAAATGGGTCCCACTTCGCCCATTTCCCTTTCAGCTCGTCCCTTCTTCTCTTTTGCCGTCCTTTGAAAGCCCTTCAAGCCCATCTTCCAAGCCCTAAGAGAATTTCCAATGCCTTCTGTTATGTATATTGTGTATCATAGAACACAACCAACTGATGCGAGTGTGTTGTCTAATGCTTCTCACTCAGAAATGAAAATATAGAAAATCCAAAAACTTTTATCGTATTGTATAAAATGTATAACCATCTTTATCCCTATACTTGTGCAGCCATATGAAAAGGAAACGTTGCGTTACAGTAATCTTTTGTAAATATAACTTTACTGGAACTATGAGTCATGTCACATATATGTATATTCACATACATAAAGTATACAAAATACATGATCTTTCTACTGGAATGTTGTAAAGCCATAAGTACGAAACAAACGATAAGACGTGTATCTGTATAAGTAAGGAATTCAAGCTAGATAGTAAGTAAAAGATTCTCGGCCACGCACACCACACTACAGTACTATAGTATACCTTAGTATGGCATGTAAAAAGGAGCTGAGAAGGGAAGATCAGATGTAGCTTTAGCTTACATAGCATTTCTATTGGGCATAACTCTATAGAGAATGATACACATTGACGGAACGTTACGCAACTCCATCTCCTCTTGGTTTCGTGTCTTTTCTGCCCTCTCGGCGGATCTCGTCGAACTTTTCCAAAACTGATTCACAGTTTGGCTGCTAGGTAGAGACTGGCGTTGAGTTCCTAAAAATCGGGGCTTTAGCTTTAGCCTTAGCTATACATAAGGCAACAAGACTCACATTCACATCCGTGTAGATGTGTAACTGTGTAAGTGTAGAACGAATACTAACATTGCACTGTGCATAGGAAGATCTCATACAAAAGGAATACTAACTAGTTAAGAAACAAGAAACACTTTTATGTGCATTTGTACTTAATTGAACTTACTAATTTTAATCTAGTGAAAAATAAAGTATATACCAATACTATTGTATTGTTTGCTACATTAAAAAATCACAATGAAATGTACAAGTACAAATATGTTAGTATTTTTATTTCACAAACTAACAAGAAACTCTTTACAATATCGAATTGTAAATTACGGTTGCTAATACATTGTTTCCCTTCCTACCTATACAAAAAAACAAATCGACCAATGTATGACATGGTAGCAAATATGTAAGTAAAAATCAAAGTACATTCCCTATTTTGGTAGTAAAACTTATCATACAAAAATACTTGACCAAAAGCATGACCTGACATGACACTATAGTTAGTTAAAAAGATACTATAGCTGTGTATCTGTAGTTAGCTATAAATAAATAAGTAACAAAGTTAAATATTTAGTATGCAATAGTAACTCCACCTTATAGGGTAAGGCACAAATTTTTATGAAGCGATTTAGTATATATTTTTAGTAGTTAAACCTCCAATTACAACGCAATTTATTTGTGTGTTGATAATGTACTACCTATTACCTGATATTACGTAGATGTATACAGTAGTAGCTTGCAGTAAATACTTCTAAATGTTTACTTCCACTTCTACTTATCCTAAACTTATGTTAACCTTGAATAAAAAATAATATACAAGAAATTGCTTTCTATATATTTAGTAGCTATATGTATCTGTATTTATTTTTTGTAGGTATACTAATACTTTGTGAACACCTTGGTCTGAGCAAGTGCGATTCATTCAACTCACTCAGTTTACTTATCTTAGTTGATTTCAAGAGAATCCATTTTTGAATAAATAGTGGCAAATGGCTCTCTGCGTAGGATAATTGTAATGTAAAGTAGTTACCAAGATTTTAATTGATTCACACAGGAAAGCTACTACTTTAAGTTGGTTGTTAGGCAAAGAGCGAACACCTGAGAGTACAGTATAGCTTCCCCATAAAGCTAGCTAATTAGTTTTCGTTGTAGTTGTATTGTGGTGTGTATGTAAAGAGATAGTGTGGCAATATGCAAAGAGATAATGCTAAGCTGACATGACATGATAGAAAAGTCCTTGAGAAAATCCACGTATGGGTTGGGTTTGAAAATTCGTTTGTGCCTCCTTGTCGCCTAGAACAAGTCAAACTCGTCTTTCTCACTGTCCTCTTCTGTCATTGCGTATAATGGCACTCTAATAGCAGACATTAGATAACAATGTCTAGGTACTTTGGCATGGTTGGTTTGGGTGAAGTGGTTGTGGATGGAGTTCAGCTTGTTTCAGTTTGAGAAGAGTGAAGGGAATAATGAATGTGTGTGTATTGTGTATCTCCATATGTGTGGAATCATGGCGATGCGATGACATGACATGGACATGACATTCGTTATTCTAATGCAAAATGTAAACACGCGAATTTGTTCCAATTTTT
>JAQFYC010002728.1:0-24002 GCA_034694165.1 Tomocerus mixtus | reverse complement strand
TTATAAGGATATTTGTCGTAATTATGCAGCAATACACTCACTCGGGCGGGCTGTATACAGTGGCTTGGCAGTTTTTCATTTCATTTAAACTTAGTTCAACTTAACCCAAAGGAAATACGCAACACATTATACCGAAAGGCCGGACTGGAATTGTACAAAAATAGAGTTCAGTTTAGGGAGATCAAGATAGCTTCTTAGCGCATGTACACATTACAGAAACAAAGCCAAGGCATGCCATTACATCTGTAACACTTTTAACATTAGCTACTGCTGATTACATTTATGTAGTAAAACTTTACATATTGTATTCTGCTAAATCCGAAATGGAAGCAAAAATTACTTCTGTTTTATTAATATTAAAACAAAAGGTACCAAAGTACTGAGGCAGTATCATGACTCCTGAAAATAATTGCTTTTGCATAAAGTGCGTGTTTAAAATTAATTTAGTCGCCTTCTCTTGCGTGATCTTACTTGACACCTGAACACTATGTACCTTCCGAATACCTATGTACCGTATATTCGTATTTTGTAAAAGTTGAAGTCAACTTCAACTTCAAACCTAACTTCGACTAATTATTTTTATACAAAGACAATAAATAAATTCAGGCTAAGAAAAGAAATGTAACACGAAGATAACTAAACTGGAGACTTTCTTATGTAATAAAGATCGGTTTGTTTCAGGGTTACATACTCTCGTGTTTTAATTAATGATGATATATTTATAGAATCTCATTTAATACGTGAGCATAGCTAGAAGTAAGCGTTTTGCGTATTCCATAGAGACAAAAGATAATTTTTAACATACCGTACTGCATAAACCACATTCCACAAGTCTGATAATGGTCCCTGTGGGAAGTGCTGTGATTAACGTCGGGACTTTCGCTTTCTTTGCAGGCGGCTTGCATCCCAATTGACCAAAATGATCACAGCCACAAGTCAATACTCTGCCGTAGCATGTTAGAAGCGCAGTGTGGGAATGACCAGCAGCTACGAAAACAATTTTATCCTGAAATGAACACAAAGAGCACGCCATATTATAATGTCAAAACATCCTGTTCATTCCAAAGCAATAAAGAAAAGGCAATATTGGTGATTGTTTATATTTTTGGACTGAAGAAGAAACACTTACGTCTAAGGATATAAGAGAGGGGTAATATTGATTTTCAACTAGGCCATTTCCAAGTTGCCCGTGTACACCCCAGCCCCACGACCATACTCGATTTAAATGATCTACTGCAACGGAGTGGTAGCCACCTGCAGCAATTGATATAAAAATCACATTCGGAATATCCAAAGGTACGGGGCGACCTGACCATACTGTACTAGGCCCGATTCCTAACTGTCCGAATGTGTTACTCCCCCATGTTAAGATAGTCTGAGATAAAATGAATGCACATTATTAATAACGTACTTCGGCAAACATTCTATAGATTTATAATGAGAACTATATATATGATATTCTACTTACACCGAAATTAGTCAGAGCCAAGTTATGACCGTTGCCACATGACACAGATTCAATGTAAACTTTGAGACTCGGAGAGAGATTTATGGCAGTGGGGGTATCAATAACGACTTTATTGCGTTCCTCCGGTATTCCTATAACATGTATACAATATAATAATAATAAAACAGTTGCTCCATAGGTTATTGACTTACAATTGATTACGCAAAAACAGAAATAAGTGTAATGAAGCTATAAACTTAGGAACCTACCAAGTCTTCCACTTTTATTTTCACCCCAGGTAAATACCTTGCCATTTCTAACACATGCACAATGAAACGGAGAGGCAGAGAAGGATTTCACATCAATATTCGAGAGCATCATTGTGGCAACCATGTTATTTTTATGATTGGCAATTTCTTTCTTTTGTAAAATGCGAGCATCAGCCTTAAAAGTAAATGTTGGCAGAACGTATGGCAACTTTTCATCTAAAAATCAATACAGCATAAATATTAAGTTATTTGATGTTATAAGTGAATTATAATTTAGCAACATTATTTGGACTAAGTGGTTAGGCAGCTCTTACTTCTTCTAATAGCTTCAAGGACTAAAGTAATAAAAAGGACTACGTAGTCATCAATGACAACCTTTCCAGCTTCCTACAGGACAAAACAGTTTTTAGTTAGTTAGTTATTCAATCATTGTAAATTGCATCTGACTTCAAAGGTTGGATTCCCTTAATAAAGCAGTTTACCGGAGTAATAGTGAAATCGATTATCTCCACCAAATCCGATATTTCAGTAAAAATTTTCCTTTGGAGTTCTCTTCTCCATGGGACCATCATTTTCAGTAGACGAAATAGAGTTAATTTATCCAATTTGTTGATGTTTCTTGCAACTACTCCTCTGTACCAGAAGAAAACTACAGGAGAGACTGTATATATCGAGACCCAGTCGGCTGTAAGGAGTTCCCAAAATATTTTGCTCCGGTTGAATCGTTCTGGGCCAGTTTGATATTTTGCTTGAAGGCTTTGTAAAATCTCTGGATAACATAGACGTGCTCTTCCGACAATTCGCAGGGCCCACAGCAGTTCCGGAATGCTTAGAAATTGAGCCGCCTTTTTTGATGAGTAATAAAGATTTTTCTTAAGCATATTTCTGCAAAAGTCAGATTAGAATTTGTTAATATGTGCTACTTATTAAATTCGAGTCTCAATAAATTAGCAACTTTTATATACTTACATTAGAAGACTCTTTGGATTACGCGGAAGCTCAGATCGAAGACGACCGTATCGAAGGTATTGTTCAATACGGCCAATGATCACAATATCTGACATACTTTGTCTGTCACTATATGATCCAGCAAACTTGGAACGTTCCTGATCCACTAACTCGTAAAAACAAAGCATAGCAGCCACATGACCACGAGATCCAAATTTTGCACAAATTTTAGCATGCGTCATCTGCCATTTTAAAAACGATCATAATCAATTAAACAAGTTAAATGCAACAAAATACATCAACTAATCATGCTTTTCAGATCACGGAAGACACATTCTTTCTCACCCCAGCTAGTTTATAGAAAAGAATTGCTTTAGCGAATTTCCCATCTTCAGCTCGCATATCTCCAGCCATTATGCAAACCTGGGCTTTGGGCACACTCAAAGCATTGCAGACACAATCAAGCAAAGAATTGCTCGTCTCCCTGAATAGTAAATCCACACACGTGTCCATCGGACTATCCCTGCAACACATCAAAAGCTCAAATTAACAAATGAAAGAGCCAAATGCTTGAAGAAGTACGAAGTATGTAAACCTTTTGTACATCAGTTGTCAGAAGGTTACATAGAATTTAGAATTTCTTACAAACAGCATAACCACATACCCTTTGCTTAGCATTATCTATAAAACACTATAAATTGTCTTAGAACTATAAGTTAAATAGTTAGAGAAAGCCACTCGCATTCAACATCAGTCATTATAAGGTACATGACTTATTTTCTTAACAGACGGAAATGAAGAAAAGGCAGCAATAGTTATAATTATTCACATCGTTATATTGTTACTTTGCATAAGAAGTTGAAATTGGGAAAGCTAGCACTCAAACAATACTAATTTTTGCACATCTGCAATAATGCTAATTATTAGCCATTTCATCATGCTAAAAAAATCTTAGCTTGAGCTGACGATCAAATTTAGATGCTGAATATGACCTAAAGAAGAAATTATTCATACTTATTTACCAAAGTTAATATAGAACAGATAGATAGATACACAATGTAGGTACGATCCTCTAGACTAATTGGATGTTTCTGAAATTATACCCTTTCGTCTAAATTATGCAAACTTTATGTAGCAGCCTGCTTCTAAAATTAACAAGAATCTGCAGTTTGCAAAAGCATAAGTTCATAATATAATTATAACTTACAAATTATTAATAATGTTTTACGACTTACTTAAGACACATTTCATGAATACCGTTCTCCGCTACGATGAACACATTGTACGGTGTAATCGACTCGTCTCCAACCGGGACCACAGATAAAATACGCGACTTGAATGATATCACAGCGAATTCTTTTAACTAAAATACAATATTGCGTGTGTTTAAACAGTAGTTACTCAACAAATAATAATATTCAAAAAGAAAAGTTAAAAATTAACAGTGTCGTCCTTTATTACCATTGAATTGACGACTAGACTCAATCGTAAACACTCATTTTCTTCATCGAGACCGTAGAAGATTTTATCTATTGCAAAAAACTTAACAATGTGAGATGGAGCAAAGATAGAAGCTGTTTGTCTGAAATCGCCTTCGAATACCTGTAGATCAAATAAACAAGTATATTGGCAAATTGACAAATTGAATAAATTATTGTACAATTTCTACAATTCATTACAAAAATTATCTGGCACAAATTTCCACTTACGTCCAATTTGTTAAGTACATGGCGCACAAACTGCTGCTTTCCGCTAATTTTTGTCAGAATTCCTCTACAGTGAACGTCTTCAAGGGCAGCAAACTTTACATTACTAACAGGTATAGTCATTGGTTTAGGAGTGGGAAGAGTCGAGGGTACAGAATTGGGGTTTACTTGGGCAATCGCTGTTGTTGATACTACTGACGAGGCAATATTTACTGATGAATTTGTTGGACTACTATCCTTGCTGGATTTTCGACTAAAGAAGCTAATTTTGTCATCCGACAATTTAGACATTATATTATCTTTAGCTTTACGAAATATGGATTTCTTCCCTTGAGATTCTGCGTTTTGAAGAGGAAGTTCTAAATCGTCCAGCACAGTATACACATTTTGGCCATTTTGTAAGCAAACCTGCAACGAGCCAAACAGTATTGAAGTGATAATAATAATGAACTGAAAAACTCATCAAGATGGTTTGCAAAGAAATTATATCACACTAACCAAAACACAGGTAAGACCAGTCTTGTTTACAAAAAGCTCCAAAGCCATCACATTGGAAGTAAATGTAATCAACACAGGCAAAGAATTTGTGGTTATTAAAGCAAGTTTCCCATTTCCGCCATTGCATATTACTACTTTTATTCGATCCCGTGTGCAAATTAGCAGCTGTTCAACCTGGAGTAAACATTATTTTATTATAACGTATGCCTTATTAACATTTAACATGCGATGTTTCTTAAATGTAGGAAGTAGGATAGGAATTGTGGTAATAGTTAAAAATAACACGACGCTATAGCTAATTAATTAAAAAACCGTGACAATAGTCAATTATAAACATAAAGGATATTGAAACTTGTAAGAAATGATCTAAGGAATTGTACTAACAGTTAGGTCAGCAATGTGAAAAATATTCTTCAAATCAGTGAAATCGGTATCCATTGAGCCACCACTGCTTAATATTTTCATAGCTTTCAGTTCGTATATAGTACCGTCCATTGCTGTAAATAGTTAAGTAAGTACGCAATACAATTTTTTTGACAATTACATATTTTTCATTTACTGAGTAAAGAGAGTAAACATTTAATTTTTTTTGTAAATACTGACTTCCAATATACAGGAGACCATCTTCATCAAATGCCATACTTGAGATTCTTTTTTGCTTATCTGCAAACCAAGGTACATGCCGTAGTGTCCACATGTTTTTGGTAGACGTAACTCCATTGGCACCCAAACACCAACTACGATCACAAACTAAGAGAAGATCTCCAGAACTGGAATGATTACAAGTTGCGAGATATTAGTTATTTTCAAAAAATTATTTAGTATATTGTAGTTAAACAGTATTGCATATTTTATTATTATTACCTGTTAATTACTACTGCAAAGTAATTAATAAGTCCCAATGTAATCTTCGCTTGGCATTCGATACTTTCCCCTGGAGGTAATTCCAGCCTTGGCTTCAGTACAAAAATGTCTTTCGCCCCCCAGTCAATAACAGTACCCCCTCCCATTTTCGGTGTTGCACTACTTTAATCCAAACTGCTTAGATTTTTCAAATTGGCAAAATACGGTCAAGGTTTTCAATTTTCTTGCTCCTGATCATGATTCAAAATAAAAGGCACTAATAATAATGGCTTGCTCCCTGTCTGTGTACTATTTTTTGGTTTTTACACTTCCAATCAACAATCAATGCCTGACCACTTTTGAGTTTTCGGTTACAATTTCCAGTTGCCAGTATTCTTGATTCAGCTGTCAGTTTCAAAAATATTTTGGGTTTCAGAATTTTCTCACAAAACTAGATTATGATTTAGGATTATGTGTACCTTTCCACATATAAAATCTAGTTTTCAGAGTTGAAAGTAAATAAATAAATGACCTTTACTGCTACATACTAACGTTGATATTTCACTAACTATAAAGAGCACTAACTATCTATCAGTATATGTTATTGATGAAAAAGAGATCACAATGACTTTCGTGTGGAGGATTAGGATTATTGAACACTAATTGTAATTGTAAGTAAAAGTTAGTGCGTTGCGTGTGAATTAGTGAAATGCGGATTGATTTGAGATTAGCGCTGATTTCTCACAACGCAATTTAGCCCCACACTTTCTCTCAATATCTCACAATTTATTTCACTCTCTCACACCGCACTTTCACTTAAACCAAACAAACTTTCTTTGTTTTCTCCATGGACTTTCTTATTAGAATAGGGTTGAGCTTGAGCTACGTTCATAGTCCTTCACACGTTACCGTTACTCAATTGACTTGTCCTCGTCAAGCAAGCGATTGAAAGCAATGACTTGTCTGTCTCCTTGTAGTTCTAATCGTAATGTAAGTTGAAATGAAACACTATTGATTTCTTAGACTTTTCTCCACACTTTCAATGTAATGCAATCCAATCCAAAATCCAATCCAACTGGAGTGCGAGTGAAATGAAACCCTTCCCCAACCGACAAATCCAGACTTATCTATTTTACTCGACCGGCTCTACGTGCTTTAAACCTTCTAGTTTATACACAACAAACTAGGTACTATTTTATTATACATACCGTAATATAAAATATAAAACTACCTTAATGCCTGCGTAAAATGTAGGTACCTTCCTCCTTTACGTACATTCGTTTACGTACCATTACCATTCTCACACTCACAAACACAAAACTGAAAACCTTTAACCTGAGAGTAAGGGTGAGCAAGCAGCTTTCACTTCCCGTTCCGCATATGTCGGCCTTACTGTCTCAATATTATTTCCAATTAAATACATTTAGGGTGCATTTATTTTAGCATTTGTTTATCTTGTTATTCGTTTACTTTGAAAAGTGTCACATTTCGTCACTTGGCTTTTTTATTTTATAAATATAGCTATACATTTATATTTACTATGAAAATATTTTTCCATTTCTAATTTTGTTAATAGAAAACGGGTGGGAGTATATGCTTTTACTACAAGTGTAGAATTAATGTGACTTGTCTTAAAAAGACTGGAACAATATTAATGATATCAGCATCGCAGAGTACGCCCCTAATATAATGTAACTTATGGCTGGGTGGTCTGTGCCAAAATGTGCTAGGAATCCGCTTGCCAACCTCTACTGCCGCCCAGAACCCAAAATTGCCTATAAAAACTAGTACATAGTTAGCCGGAATAGTATAGTATTGTATGTAGTGTCATGTCATTGTAGTGGAGCACAATACACAGAGCGAGCGGAGATGAATCCTTTAGTAAGTACCAAATAAGGCTATTTCATTCTGGGAAAATATGTAGCAACAAGAGCACGAGAAAGTAAAAGCAACGAAACTGTGAGTTACTTCGGTTGAGTGTGTATTAAGCACGGTAGAGCAACATGGAAGTTAAAGTTGAGTTTGAGTTGAATTGAACGAAGCACCAAGAGCAAGAGCAACCTACAGAGAATACAATACAAAATCCAACTAGACTAGTGAAAGTATTGCACATAATAGTAAACTGACCTGAGACCTGGGACTTTCACTCCGCTTTCTGCAGTTCAGAACAGTACCGAAACAGATAGATAGAGATAGACAGGCCAAGAGGATCGAGATACAAGAACTAACTACTACAACTATAAATACGTAAGGCAAAGGCACATACAGGGTGCTGCTTACAGAATATTGCATTATGCGAATATAACTCGACCTCCAAAATATATTTAAAATTGACATGCAGCATAGCTTGAATGCTAGTGCTACTTATGATTGATGTCATTCGAAACTCGAAAGGCAGACGTAAAATTATTATTAGAAAGTTTTGTAATTTACTCAAAGTAATTAAGTGTTATGTGTAGTTCCCGAGTTGCTGACTTGCCAAATATGCATATCGAACAGCAATACCCTGTAAATGTTGTTGTATGGACATATATGGTGTAATATTTTAGATGGAACATGGAAGGAACTTATTTCATTTCCTATCTTGAGGTCTCTGTGGCTTCTTTGTAAATACAAATACATACTACTACATTACATGCACAAACCAACCTCCGGCTTTCACATATTTAGCTTTCTCTTTGTGCCCCCAAGACCCGGGTGCTCTAACTCTCTTTTTCTCTAGTCTTCTTGTCTATTGTGGTTTGGATTTCTGTACAAGGCAAGTGTACTGAATAGTAAGTTGTACACTAAATTCAACTTGAGCTAAAATTCCTTTCGTCCTCTCGTCTTTCTCTCGATTACGTAAACGTTACTGATCCCTGTACAAGCGAAATTGTGATTCTACTTAAATTACATGAATTTGCCTGGCAGATGCATAGGATTTGTTTGGGATGATCACGACTTGTACGGCTGATGTGAATGTGATGCACATGTGTACGTAGTATTATGTATTTCCAACAAGTCAGCTTGCTCATCAATTCCAAAAGATAGTAGTCTAGTATCTACGAAATCAGAAATCACAATTTATTTGTAGGCTTCGACTTCACATTTGTTTACATAAAAGACGCATTAGAGGATTCTCATGGCGAATGCTTGCTATTTTGCAGCAGACCACTGCAGATAAATGAACCGAAATGGTATCTATATGTGTATAGTAATACATTTGCAATTTGTTCGCAAAAAGTTGCCCTATATATCCTTTAATGACATTTTGTGACTATAAAGTTTCCAATGAAAGTCGTCATTATTTCGTACAAACACCAATAATTCATAAGTTTGGCTTGAATAGAGATAGTTATCGCTGAACACATTAGTAATAAATTAACAAATATGATCATTTTCCCTTATCATTCTTAGATACCCTTCGATTCGGAACCTTTCTGAGTCAGACAAAATGGAATAAATACACTGGTAACTTACGTTGGAAATTATGTATAATTAATAATTAACAAGAAAAAGAACTGCATCGTTTTGAGTTGATTTATTGAAACTATGGATAAGGTACATGGAGCTCATAAAGTAAAATCAAGTTAACTTTTTGCTCATATTTTCTTTTCCCGACATACATATAGTACCTAACTGTAAATAATGAAGTTAGTAGTTTAGTAGGTAAAGATTTCATATTTGGTAAGAATGTTTGGTGTTTTTAAAGATAAATAGGCTAATAGGCAGCTGTTCACATAAAGTAGTTAAATCTGAACTCTGAACCTTTAACTTTCTCCTTGCATGTCTTGGGCAAATTGTGACGAAGAAATGCTTACCTACGCGCATCAGGCTTTATATTTTCTTAACATTTTCAAAACGAATTACCGCTTAGCAGGGGACAATATATTCTAATGTTTCAATCTAATCTTAAGATTAAATTGTATTGAGTATAGGACAGTTTAATTGAGGATATAGGTTTCATATAAATAAAAGAGATAGGATAATTAGGGGTTCGTTGGGAACTGGGACGTGTTCATGTTCGTGTCCTGCTGTAGTGTAAAGATAATAAAGTTTATATAGTTATCTACATACGTAGTAGGTATATTTGTGTAGTACATAATTACACCAGACGTGTCTGTTTTGAGCATTGATTAGACTCGACTGCTCGACCGACGATAAAATGCTGTCTTGAGTATCGCATGTTTAACTTATACCATTTATAGTTCTTACAAACAGGATACTATAGTTGTATCCAATACTTAATAGTATTAAATGCTTAGCAGATGCCATCCAAACATGTAAGCAATAGAAGCCTTTCCATGTTACGAGAGCAGCCAAACTTTTCCTTTTTCCCAAGACACATTCAATTTTTGTCTACAAATACTTACAAACAAGTGAACTCAAGTGAAGTGAGTTTGGGTTTGTGCTCTAACTTCAAGCTGCACTTTGATGTAACGGAAGTGAACAGAATGGAAATCGACTGACTATCCCTGTTCAATAACCCTTGACTTATACCGTTTAAAATTCAATTGGCTACTTTGATACCATCAATCCGCCCGCCCGTATTTCCTTTTTACTTTATTCGCCTATACGCTTGCATACTACACAAAATACTTTCTTTATAGGTATTTGTAAGGTGCATAAATAATACTGCATTATTAAACTGAAAATACATTACATAATATATGTAGCTGCTAAAATGCATAGGTAAGTGGTTTTGTACCTTTGCTCTTTCTATAAGAATAAAAAGTGAGTACCTATCACTTAAGTATTACAAATTCCATTTATAATGCTTCGTATATGTGCAGCTTAAATAAAATAAGAACATTGAAGTAGTCCTCTATTCGATAGATATCAAATACTAACGCAAACCCGCCATGGCCATGAAGTAAAAGCCGGATTCACAGAAAAGTTAGTTAACGAAGGGATATTTCTTTCTCCTGTTTTATAAAATGTACAGTTTGTGGATTCAACACGAAAGTATTTGTGAAAGCTTTAAGTTGCATTTTAATGCAAAAAGAGAAAGCAAATGACTCCCGATGCATTGCTATACGTTCATTTTTTGAAAACTGATACCTACACTATGACAGTTATATACTGTTACTTCTACTTTCTCCAGGCAAACCTTCACCAATATGTTCTACATATTGGTATATATCTTTACTTACCGTCGTCCCCTTCCTACATGCCCCTTCCTGGATGTTGGATGTGCATATGTAGAGTGTAGAGTAATAATTTGGTGGACAGCAAATGGTGGTGAAAGTTAATACATGGAGATAAGACTTTACGTAGGATGCAGTTAATGTAAAACCTTTGTCTAAAAAACATGATCTCATCCCAATAAGATACTCAGCATATATTATTATAATGCTGACTTTGTCTCCAAATGATTGTTTTATTATTTGTAATAATCCTTGTCCTTGAGAGACAATAAGGGTTTGGTATCTAATTGCATTAAATCATTCTTTTTCTTACAAAAACAACATTTAGAGTACATCATAAAAATGTAGTCATTTCAGACTTTCAGGTATAGTTCTTATGATGTATACAATTGTCCTCATTATTTTTTATGGTATCATTACTTGGGTACTATTTCATAGAATAAGTCCACGTATTTCAATCGAGGCCCTTTGCTTTATTTTACTGGATCGATCTAACAGTTACAAATTACACAGGAAATTATTGCTTTATTAGATGCTAACTACATATAATCATAAAACATTTTGTTTTATAGAGACAAATTACCTTATAGTCTCTGTTGTCCTAATATAATGCTGTGTATATGCTGTGTAAAGTTATAGATACCTAACTAACAAGTACTTATTTATTATATGCAGCAGCTATGTGCAGAAAGGAATACTTCATAAAGGAAATATCTAATGGAAATTGGTTTTCTTCTGTTGTCGAGTAATTGTATTGATTGTGGATGATAATAGGAAAGAGAAAATAACGAATCCTAAGTTTTATGTTACAAAATTTCCATTAAAATTAATGGCCTTTTTTGGAAATGATTTCATCCTTTTAAGAACTTGTAGGCAAAAATACAAAATAGGAAACAACATGCATCAAACTATAAGTATAGGAACCAAAAAGGTTTCACACGTAGTTTTATAATACCTTTATAAAAGTAGTGTAACAATAGTTCATGCTGCAAGTTTGTTTGCATGGTACAGTTTCCCATTTCATCTCGCTTTACCTTTAGTGAACTATATAGTATTTAGTATTACATTTATTTCCACACACTATGACTATGCACTAGCACGAGAATCGTTCACAATATTATTAGCACGTATAATAATATATATCGAGTACTCGGCAGTATCGGATTCGTTTCAATTTGCCATTACTTAACATTTATGCGAACATTCACAATTCCGTCACAATTGCAAAGGAATATTTCCAGTGTCCAGGGTCCGAGAATCTGCCCAAGCTTCCAAACAAGGATTCATACAGATACTAAGTAACTTTCCCTACTGTTACAATATATATGTGTACCAGTTGGCAAGAAAGTACATACTTGTTTGAAAAACATACGTTCTCTTTACATACATTAATTATCATACACATTTTTTCTGTGTAAATTACGAGTGCAATTATGTTTGCATTCACGAATTAGACTCAAAATGAGTATTGTAATCAGAAATAAATTATTGTGCGTTTGTAATTGGAGAAAGCTTAAATTATCAAAATATTACGGATGTTACTTTGAAAACATGTGATGAAAACACCCTTACACCCAACAACTACTTTCTTATGCGGTAGTAACTTGTAAAAAATGTAAAATCAGAATGGATTATATTGTATGTAGTGAATGCTGAAAAAGGAGATAATTGTTTTCTAAGCCATATGGCAGCTTCTAGAACCCTGCTACTGGCAAATAATGACGGCAACCATTACCGCTTGTTATTAGGTGTACTACATATGTACTCTACTTGATATTGTACTAGTAACTGCTATTACGATTTCGAATTCAACAAAGTTTGTATTGTAATAAGTTAAGGAATACAAGAAGTGATTCGACGGAACGAATATCCTCGTATACGTACATTACATAGAGTAGTGTTCAAGATTTTGCATACAAGCACCCACTATATAATAAAGAAGAAAATTTTACATATTATAGTGTTTTGTGTTACACTGCGTTCCTTGCTATTCCTTTGTGTGCCATAAAGTTACACAAGCTTCAGGTCACGTTATCTTCCGAAACTGTGTAGAATATTGACTTATTCAACGGTTTTGCGTTCGCCTAATATTTAAGCCTACCTTTACCTTTACTACTTGGTTATGCTTATTTCTTTGCCAGGGTCGCTTCATTGCACCATTCCAGCCTGATAGAACTTCCAGTTTCAATTTAATGCTGTTTCAGCTTAGTGGACTTAAGTTATCTTAAAGTATTGCTCATACATAAACAAATGCCAAAACACAACTTTATAGTTAGCAAAGGGATTATAATAGTGTGCTATTCATGTCTCATGTCTGTTCATGTCTCTAGATCGCAATGCAGGATTTCATTATGCAAAAATATTGATGCAAACTACTACTACATATATTGCGCTTTTAACAAATGTTAATATTTCCTTTCACTGTCTATGAAAATGTAAGCAAATATTTATGAAATTCTGTATTTGCATGAAATAGGATACATACTTTGGCACAAATGACCTTGTAAAACTGGCGTTCGAATTGACATTGGTGATTATCCTCCACTCTCCACATTATGCGCAGTATTTGCAAATGGTTCAAAAATGTTACATTTATGTAAACATGCATTGTAACACTGCAACTGTACGATTGCTCAAGCAAACAAAATTGCACTTACAAATATGTACTATAAACGGAAATAATCAAACTTTTACTGCCTGCCCTGTCGTGTGGCATAATATGGAGGTAAATATTTAATGATCTGATTGTCAGTTCCCTTCGACTAAAACTGCTAGCAACAAACCGGGTGGAGTAATAAAGTTGCTGCTCTTATTTCTAGGAGTCTATCTCTTTGAGGTCAATAGACGTTTATTTATAATTTAGGGAAATCGCTTCGCCCGAGTAATGCCCTTGAGAGTGAAAGTTAAACGAATACACAAACACAGAAGGTAAACGGCCGACTCCAACGGGAATTCATCTCGTTTCAGAGATAAAGAAATTCTATCCCTACTTTGTTGTCTACACTGTATGTGTAAATGTAACTACCTAAGGTACATATATCAATTTCTCACAATTTCATACCTACTACAATGACAAAAGCTGTATGCTACCAAATTAATCTACTACTCTTCCGAATTTATTAGTTTGCCTAGTTGATAAATAACTTAGGTTTCAAGAACTAAGCTAGTCTCGTGCTATTACTGGATTCATTCAAATGAATGAATGATGAGAAATTCCTTTTTGCTGTACGCCTATTCTGTGTGATGCTCAAAGCACAGGATAACGAATTCCCAACAAATATTGTAGAAAAGGCTGAAATGTTCATAATTGTTACAGCTGAAAATACATTGAAATAGGTGTAAACATTATAGTTTACAAGGAAAACGAATGTTTAGTCTTGTGAACTTTTGTAATTCATATTATTTACATAGGCTTAGGAATGAACGGCAAGGGCCGTAAACCACGTTTAGTAGATTTTCTATCTATACTTACATAATCACCAGAAAAAGTTTAGTCAAAAAACTAAAGTTTGTAATGTCAAATATTGATATAAAATAGAATAACTACTATTTAAGTTTAATATTAATAACTTAATTAGAAGAATTAATTACAGCATCAACTTAAACATGTCTAAACGTTAGATAAAATCAGGTCATTTAAATTACCCTTTTTTATTTATAAGACATTAAACCAAATACCGAATAATTTTACATGGGGGACATTTTTAACACTTTAATGATGATGAATTAGAGGACTGACCAATTGTAGATTTTCACAATTTCTATAGTTGCTTATAATGCTGTTACAGATGTAGTATAAAACAATAATTGAACAAATTCAGTTAGCCTTCATAAAACTTGGGCAAATCGTTTCCAAGAACGACACTTCGCTTAACACCATGTTCAGTAATCGACGCAAGGCGGACGATACCACCGCTAGATCCGTCACGAGTTAGTGCCAAAGTTAAAGCTAAAAGAAAAAATAGTCATTGTCATTATTACTTTAAAATTATGTTGTCTTCTAGAACAGATATTTACATAATTGAAGGCCATAAAAAGTACCATTAGTGACAAACTGGAGGCATTCTTGTTCCGTCATGCCAGACTTAAAGTTGGAGTCCACATAACCGTAAATATAGGAAGATCCAGATCCTCCAATAGACACTTCTTGACGCATTAACATTCCTCCAATCGGCACTGAATAAACCTGACCCTTCAGACGTTCATCGTATCCAGCAACGATTATACCAGCGGAAACTTGGTCACGGTAGTTATAACAAAGATTCTGAAAGTTGTAGGCAGCCGAAAGCACATTTGGGGCCTCGCCAGTTTCAATTCTGAAAGTTTCATTTACAAATGGTATTATTCCCACAAGCTTATCTGTGTAATTATTGTGTGACGAAGAACTTTAACTTACTCATGAAATTCCATGTGATAATTCACAATATCGGCAATGGCTTGAGTGTCAGCCGCGCTACCCGAACGGCAACAGTATATTTTATCTGTCACTCGGGTCAATTTATCAGTTACTCGATTTGCAACGTAAGCTCTGCAATTATAGATGGAATTTGTAAAATTAAATTAAATCATTTGATATATAGCCACCTCAATATTTAATATAATACGAGTAAGTAATAATTAAATAATTAGCCTTACCCAGTGGTCGTTCGAGAATCAGCTCCGATTACGACACCACCGTTAAATTCAGCCGCCATGATTGAAGTCTAGAATGATCAAAATAAAAATAATTGAAAATTAATAAGAAATGACAGAAAAATGGGAAGGTTTAGTTTAATGGAATGTATTTAAGACAAGAAACGAAGGGTGTGAGGGAATAATGAATAAACAACAGTCGGAAACTGTTCAACTAGTTGCACTAGTTTAGTTAGGTGCCGATAAAAAGTCGAGCCTTTAAAGTCAACACTCAGCCTAGCAGTCAGGCTCCTAACTACTGCTTAAAGGTGATAGAGGTTAAGGCACAGGTAAAATCGCAATAAAAGCCGGGCATCTTCATTTTTATATCATTTAAAGAGTTCTATATTCATCTTTGCAACAGTGACAGCAAATAAAAATATCTTACTCCAGTGGAATGCTCTTCCGTCATCCAATCCGGGGCTTCACGTGAATAATTCATTTTTGTAGAAAGATCTGAAAACAAAAATAAAAAGTGTTTTAGCTATTGGCTCTCATTAGAATTTAGAAGACTGTATAGATAATGTTTGTAAAGTAAATGGACCATGGGCAATATATTATAATAACTTTTAATTAACATAAATCAAATGTACAAGTTGTAAATAATTTAATCTCACTTACAGTTATTACAAACCGGTAATTATTAGTTTTAATTGTCCGAAAACTGATGAGAGTTTACCGCAGATCGCCTTCAACTTTGCAGCTTTGCTTTATAAAGAGATGACTTGCATTGCACTAGTAGCCAAATGCAAACTTGCAATTCATACTTGTCACAGCTTAAAACTTACACCAAAGCCCAAAGCAAAATATTATCACGCAAATGGAGCAGGATTTAGAAGCATTGCCTGCTTTCCAAAATTCTAATTTGTCTTTGTTGCTCTTTTTCATAACGTTTAGTCTTTGTTTATTTTTGACCGTGTTTTCAGTGCATTTCGTTTACCTCCATCCTTCCTCACAAATTATATTATAGAAATTCATAGTTGGAATAAAAAGTTATTGTGGAGCCTCAGATGAAGCCGGATGAAGCCCAGTAGTGTCTATAATACATGTATTTATGGATGTTGAATTTATTATATATAAGTAAGTCGTAAAATATTAGTAAAATGCCATTAATATTGCAAAATGATGTCGCTTAATGCATCACAAATTACCTATACAATTTACCTTTTATAGTCAGATATGAATCAAATGCATTTATTTACACGAAAAAACTAGTACACAAGTAGTACAGTTCACAAGGTGAACTCTCTCCTGATAACATGCGATGACAATAGTGTAAGTACTGGGTTGTGTTAAAATTATACTATCTTAATTAGAATTACAATAACTAACATTAATAAATCAATTGAAAATGCCCAGAAAAAGATATAAATAATCACAATCACAGCTACGTTAAAAATGGGAAACGACGAAATTTCACCTTTGCCAGGCATTGAGATTTACAAGAGGTATCGAAGGACTTCCACAGGGTAGCATCGGGTTGCTGTTAATTCACAAACATAAATATTGACTTGAACGTTTTTTTAACTCTGATTTAGGAGTGACTAGTACATTAGCAAACTATACTATGTAGTTTTATGTAACTTACAATCCCCCATTAGGTAAGTGGAAAGCTAACGGCTGGATAGATCTTATTTCGTCACTATTATCACAAAGGATTCGTGCCATACTTGCTCTTCTCACCTCGTGAAGTTGATCTAAAAAATAGAACAGAATGCAGTTCAATTTTTCCTTCAACGTTCATTAAGAAGTTGATGGTATAGTTAAGTAGGGTTGTTTGTTATTACTTGCTGTAAAAGGTGATGGCTGGTCTCCATTATCGTGGAAATATTTATCTCCTTTCTTGGCCCTGGCGAATTGATCTCCGATTATACAAACAAACGTAGGACCAACTAAGGCACCCTGCAGCGGTGTCTCGTGAATCCCTCCAATGAACAAATCGATATCATTTACATTTCCGTATATTCTTTCTAAATTGGCAATCTTTCTTGGATGGATAATTGGACTGAGATCCGAAAAGTCTCTCGCTTTCCCAAGTCGACATAAATCTCGGTAGTCATTATAACTGCGAAGACCATGGTCCCTGCCTCGTTGGATATTCAAAGCAATCAAGTCCATTCCAGCCATATTACCCATTTGAAAGAGATGATCTCGTAACTGAATTTTAAAATCAAAAGTAAAACAAGGTGCAAAAATAAAGAAATACGTATAATTTGCTTTCGTTCTCACTTCTGTAGTGACGAAATTGTCAAATCTTTGAATTGGCTGGGTTAAAAATCCCTTATTTAGTGAATCAATGAATCCCGTCTCTCGGACTAAATGTGGGTTATTGAAATAATTGTGAAGCACCAGCCTTCCTGAAGAACCACCGCCTACATTCTGTAAACTGTAGAAATGCAAGTAGCATTAAGTATGAAAAGTTTTAACATAAAAATCTAGAATTTGAAAAAAATTAATCTTTAACTCCATACTTGTATATTCCTTGGATAAGAGTGTGTCCCATTCTAAATGCAGCTGTGGTAAACTCATTAGAAACCGAAGGGTCAACATTAGGATCGTATCCCTTATAATATCCGTCGTATAAGGGCAGAATTCCAAAAGTTAGCATATACTCTCTTCCTGGATGGGATACATTACGTTTATCTTGTTTATTTCTTGTTTGAAAGTACATAAATATATAGCTTAATTCCTGCATTAATTTACCTATAATTATTGGAAGCCATTCGTTGTATACAATATTCTGATATTCCGCAACTACAATTCTCCTTGTTTCCTGATACAAAAGTTCATCATCCCACCCAGGATTCAATTCGCCAAGGGATGATGCTACACGGTTGTGTTCTCTTAGCCAAATTGTATGAACTGTAGTTAGTCCAATCTAGGTAATTCGAGTACAACCAACAACAAAGTTCATATATGTACATTACATTCATAGATTAAAATTGTTCTTTGTAAAAGTACTATTTGTTTTCATTTAATATTTTTCCTATACTTGTTCGTTGACACGTTTGTCTCCAGCTAAAAAGCACTGCTGAGTGGCCCCACCACCATTGGGATTCGCACAGTCGTCACCGTTGCTGCTGTCCAAATCCAAAGGGAGCAAATGTTGCCCGTGTGCATCCCGAGTAATTCGGAGTTGTCCCCTGGAAAATTCCCGAAGAGAGTCCGCTTGCTCCTGGTTGGATCCGTAGATTTGGGATCCATCCAGGTAATGAGTAAGTTGATTCAGCTATAAATTATAAGTAATGAAAATGGTAAAACTTTTTCCCATTCCATACATAAGTACTGCAAACTGCAACACGATGCAATAGACTAGTAAAAAAAGTAGTTCCAGTTGAGATAATTTGGGATTACCTGATCCGCGTGACCAAAAGTGCATTCTATTCTGGGAGCAATCATGGAGCGGACAAAGTTCATGCACCGTCGGTCTTGTAAGAGAGCATCGCCTGGAGGTATTTCAATGGAGAAACAAGCAGGATGTGCTACAGCAGAATTTCCACCACAGCACTGGATCCCCGACAAGTCACCAAATCGAAAAATTGGGACGTGAGATAAGTCATGGTCTAAATAATAAATGAATTGAGTGACAAAATTTTATTACACATCTTTTCCATTGAATTGGAAAGACAGGGCCTATTTCCAAGAAGGACACCAGGAAGTATTTACCTATGAACTGTCCAAACTGAGCAAGCAAGTGAGAGTAGCGTGGGTCTGGCAAATTGGCATCAGGAACTAATGACCGAGTAATTAATCGAGCGCTGGGCAATGGAGATCCGTCTTTTCGCACGCGTGGAGCCCATATTCCTAAATGTATTTATTTTCATGAACCAATTACTATTTAAGGTTATTTAAGGTATTGATAATTATTATGGTTTATTTATATAGTTCCTTAAAAAGAAGTAAGTATACCGTCAGCATAGTCAGGGGCCAAAAGACGCAATAATGGTGTGGAGCTCTGCCCAAGTTTAGGTGATCCTGGATTATTACAAGAACCATCAAATGTTCGGTATTTAGTTGTTGTCCCACCACATTGCGGTTTAGGAGGACAAGTCTTCTCAAAGACAGTACCTCCAAAATCATAGCCTTGTAGTCCAATCCCCGTCTCATCGTTTGTCAAATAGTAACTACAATAGATGATCAGAAAATTAATTCATTGAAGGTACTTTTTGTAGATTAAATCTCTTAGGGAATAGATATAGGTACAGGTACCAAAGATATCATGTCTATCATGTTACTTATGTAAACTTACGTATCTTGTAGGTAGTTGCATGCCTTCATCACCAAGAAGTTATCCCGTGCAAGGTTAAGAACTTCTGGTGTAGTCTACTCATAAAAAATTAATTAGCCATAAACTGTGAAATTGCAAGACCAAACGTACATTTGCAAGTTCTGGATATTTTCCGCGTATTTTAGCAGTGCCTAAAGTTCTATGTAATTTTGGCTGTGAGATTTTTGGCAACTCATCGTATTTATAGTTAGCTGCTACTATTATAATATCTTATTTTAGATGTTTGTACAAAATAATAATATTACCCTATTCAAGGTACTACTTATAAGTAGTTACAATATATAGTGTGGGTGAGGTACCTGCCAGAAATGAGTTGAAAAGATAACAGCAGCAATTTAAAGAGAGTTGTGGTGGATGGAGAACATAAAAAATTGTTTGTTACAGTTGAATAGCCCTCGCACTTAGATAACTAAGCAAGAATCTAAGAAAACTAATATTTGGGGTACTCCCTGTAATTCTAAGGCAAATCACATAGTGCAATTGAATATAAAAGTGCACTAAATATGTGAATGTGCATAGTATCTCTGAAAATTATCTGGAAAAAATTATTTACCTGGAAAAATAGCAAATGTCCATAATCCGCCGTTCCTTTTTCAACAATGTGACCCAATTCTAGGAGAGTCACTTCAATACTCTTGTACTTGTTCTTGTATCCGTATCCTTTTTCGGCTGCAGTTTGAATTGACTCGTCACTCAGGTCAGGGACTTTCACAGTGTCTGTTAGGTATGGATTGAAATGATTTCCAAGTGGTCGCTCCTCACTTTCAGGATACGTAGAAGAACAACACATCCCTTTAGAAAAAATACTCAGGAGGCACAAGCGATCTTTAGCTCGGAAGAAATGATCTGGATAAGACGCACAGTGAACAAAATGATGACATTTATCTCCAATATCACATGCCACTGGTGTTATAAGTACGTCATTCCCTCTTGGAGGCCCTGACACAGGGGGCAGGGCAATAGGACCTTTATTAAATGTTGGGGTATGGTATTCCGGTCTGTGATGATCCTTATGAGAAATTGGGATCTGATGGTTATATTTTGGGACTCCTAAATTAACACAAGTGTTAAGTTTATGTATATGCCCATAATATAGTAAATGCATTTAGAAATGTATTTTAAACCTTTGTTTCCATAACTGATCCCTTTTCCTGAATTCCAGCCCCAACCGTCTCCACTTGGAATGCTATATCCACCTTTTCCACCGTAAGAATTACTTGCCCCATAACCACTATCGGAGAAATATATTTGTTTTCCCAATATTTCTTTGTCCGTGCTCAAAAATGTCTTATTGAAATGATTATTGCCATCTGTCTCAACAAATTCAACATCTTCCGTTAAAATTGAAGCATTTTGGAATTTTGAACAATTAGTACAGGCACAAGCTGACAGAAGTAAAATAGATATTACACGAGAACTCCAAATCCATTTTTTGTTACCCATACTTATGGGCTACAATTTCGTAATTTTGAATACAAGTTACGGAAGAAAATTCAAAAAGTTATGATAGTTATGAATATGAATGATCCTAATCTAATAGATAGAAATATTTTTTGATACCACTTGCAGTGGGATAATGTTCTGAGATGCTTTCAGTGCTTAGAACTTAATGCTAATGCAATTATATTCGATTGAACAAAACCATCGAAAGGGAAATTGGGATTTACGTTGATTAGATACACCCACGTAATCCACGTACTCTCTTGAAAGATTCATGGTTTGACACGGAATCAACGAACCGTGTTAAGATCAATTGGTAGAATATGACTAGGCAAAAGTTTCAACCTTCACCGATGCGCAATAAACCACCGACGAAGATCATCTTACAAATGCAAAGAGTAGTTTGTTCATTAACATAATATATATTTGTAAATCATTTATTAATGTACCTAGTACAATAATTAATGCATATATACGGACAGATGCTGAAGGAAAATTTTAAGAAAATTGTTCTTTGAGCATTAATTGTACATATTATATGGTTAGGTAACTTTTTAATTTATGTAATAACAAATTAGTAAAGAACATCACATAAAAAGACACATTCATAAAGTTTGAAAAAATCAGGAGTTTGAAATTTATATTCACCCTAATAATATCATTTATACTTGTTTCATGAAGCCGTAACCAGTAAAGCGTCTTATAATTGATCACAGGTTACACAGATATGCTTCCGTCCCTAAAATCCGTCTTTCCGATAAGAATATTAACCATCACACTTTGTCCCTCTGAATTTGCAGATTGAGCCTCTTGGAATATCTTGTTCATTTCAGCTTCATTATCTCTGTTGATGATAAAACCCTTTCCTCCCAAAGCTGCTACAACATCTTGGTAATTAGAGAACTGCAACGAAACAAAACTGGGTTAATGATTTATATGCTCAAGAAATATAAATAAAAATATAATAGGAAGGAACCATAACCTCTAATTTGCAGGCAACACTACTTCCAAGCATTGGAACTTGTTCTCGTTCGATTTGTGTCCAACCGGCATCGTTTCCCACAACCGAGATAATTGGAACCTTATTTTATTTGCACAAGATTGTTAAATAAGAATTAGGATTCTTGAAATATAAGTAATTCCAAAATTAAGTTAACAATCTCTCATAGGGTGTACCTTGTGTCGGATGAAAGTGTCATACTCCATTATACTGTAGCCACAAGATCCGTCTCCGTAAATTATCCACACTTGGCTATCTGGGCGACATAACTTTGCTCCGAGGGCAAAGCCACCGCCAACTCCTAAAGTCCCGAATGGGCCAGGGTCCAACCAGCAGAGAGGTCCTCTGGGCCTAATGGGCATAATGTATTACGTAACTACCAATAGAAACAGTTTATCCACAAGTACGTAAATACAATAACTTTTTGTAGATATATAATATATACCTTAAAATGTAGGACGCTGAAGCAACGAAGTCTCCTCCATCTGCAACCATAATTGTATTTTGAGGCAAACCCTTGTCCAATGTTTTAAGAACTTTCAATGGGTTTAAATGATTGTTCGTCGACTTTGTCGCTTTCTGCAAGTATCAATTTTTCGTACATAGATATCAATTTATAATGATGATATCCAATTAGGGGTTTAAACAAATTATTTCCAGCAACAATGCATTAGGTAATTCAGAATTTTCTTACTTGCTCCAGCTCTACTTCCCTTTCATCCTCCCTCTTCTGCAGAGTTTCGACCCAGTTATCTTCACATTTATAACTACCAAGCGATTCCGATACCTTCACTAAAAATTCTGCCACATCACTTTGTACAGCAAGAGTAGGTTTCCAGAATTGATTCGAATTCTGCAGAAAATAGTACATGTATTAAGATCATGAGAACAGGTGGACAATTTATAAATTTTTAATACTGATTTAACTGACAGACTGGTTTAATTATGCAATCAAAATAAGTCAATAATTTAGGAAGTGAATTTACCATGACAAGTTTCACAGGGTCCCTATTGACGGAGATGATATCAGCTTTCTTAGGTAGAGAGCGGCCATACCCTAACCGGAAATCGCAAATGGCTCCAGCCAATATCACAAGATCCGCATCTCTCAACGCTTCTTTACGCTTGTGACGCATCTGACAAATTCAGAGCAATACGTTTATTAATAAACTGAAATTGGAACTTACATTAATTTTCCAATTGTATAGATGGGTACATTTGCGAATTCAGGTTAAACAAACCTGCAGGGTACTGCTAGAACCCAAAAGCCCCCGGGCCATGCCTCCCAAGAACACAGGGATTCCCATTGAATTCAAAGCTTCGGGAACCTTTTCAATTGGCATCGGTGGTAAAGTGGCTTGACTTCCCACTATAATTACAGGCCTCTTTGCCTTCTTTATTAGATTTACAGTTTGCGAAACTGAATATGATTTAATGTAATTATTTTACAAAAAAATTTTCCAGTCAATAGTTTGTAGGTAACTATAAATACAGTATACTTACTTTGGCTTTTACTAGGATGAGGAATATTTACTGGCAACGGACTCACATCCCTTGAGGCAAATGCCCCACTGAAGATATAGTTTAAATGATGGTCGATGTACCTTTAAATGTTATTAAAAAAGAAATATTAATACTAATACTAAAATGCAACTAAATATAAAGTTAGACCAGTTAAGTAAGGATGTTATTTATTCCGTCACGACAAAAGTCGGATTTTGTAACGAAACCATTAAAAAATTATTGCCTCATTTAGTCCCTAAAAA
>JAQFYC010002727.1:0-24002 GCA_034694165.1 Tomocerus mixtus | reverse complement strand
GTTCAACATTTTTGAAATTTGTTTTCAAAAATTGATAGAGCAGGTTCCAACGGAAAACTGGTGTTCGTTTTTGAGCCAAATCGGCCACACCCACATGGAGCTCTGATCACACCAATTTACTTTTTTAATAAAAGCATGGCAAATGAAATATCGTTGGAAAGGAATTCAAATATGAATCTTAATTTAACCCAAACATGGGGATGTGAGATTTTATGAGAATTCAGTACTAAATGACTCTAATATATACTTATGTCAGTTAAATAATTTTCCCCAACAAACTATTTAGCACAACCACTTGGTTACATAAGTTACATCCGTTTTGCAATGGTTTATTTTTAGCTAAAAGTAAATAGTAACTGTAATATCATGGACAATATTTGACAATAAATGCACAGTTTCTATTCTACATTTATTTTTATAAACGTTTATACACCCAAAAGAAAACGAGCATTAAAACTGTAAATTCTAATAACTCTTTCATTGACAATATTACATGTCCATTGGATTGGATAAAAAATGAATGCCAAATGCAAACAGAACACATTCCTATCCAATAATTTGTAATTAAGCTGGGAAGGAAACTAAAAGAGCGAGAAGGTTGGACGTGATTCCTTCGTAGCAGTCCATTACATTTTTATATTTGACAATTCTAACAACTCCATAGCGAACTCCGAAAGGTTTCAAATTTTGAAGTTTTCTCTGAAGAAATTTATCTAATGTGATCGTCAGTTGTAGTGTCGCACAACAATGAATGCTTTCATGCGCGGAGCTTGCTGCTGCCATTAGAATTGCAGTCACCATAAACAATGTCAAAATAGAAGTACTATTCAGAAGGAGCATCAAAGTAGGTGGCACATTTTCGTACAGACGAATCGTCATAAATAAACTGATGCACGGAACAGAAGACAAAGTTAACACAAATACAGATAGCAGTGACGGAGTTAGGCTGTCATTGAAGGCATAATTCAGTACTTGAATTATTTTGTAGATTTTAATTTTTCGTTCTAAGTTTATTTGTTTATTTGTCCTGCAAATAATGTGGCCAGGAATGAGTTAAAATATTTAAATATTACATATACAATACTTATATAACGATTGCAAATTAGTTTATACATGCTTACCGAATTAAGTGAAGCCAGAAATTAATTTCCAGCATGAAGAGAAGCAAATAAAACGTCACAACGTGCATGGTGTACAGGAGTATTATTTTTTTATAGCAATCCAATGAGAAAAACACAAAATATAATAACTCATTTGAATAATAAGACAAAAAATATATTGGAGCTATTTGATTTCCTCCGATTACAATCATATAAATAAATATAGATGATGGAATGAACGGCAGGACGTAGAAGAAATATATGTTTGCCAAAATTGTCTCTAGGTCCGTAAAGGGCAACTGGACTTCCTGGCTACGAGAAGAATCTGTAAAACAGGAAGAAAAATAAGTGTGCATTTACGGGTATTATGTTAGGTAACCCGAATATTTTCCACTGAGATAACAAATAATTACTTTTGAAAATTTTTCAACAACACTTACATAAATGTGTGTGTGACTTACCATATTTGAACGTTTGTCTAAGTGTTAACAGTTCATGAATTACGTAAACAATTATTTTCTTCTTTCTCAAAAGATTGTCCCAGCAGGAGGAAACTAGCAAATAAAAACTCGCCCAGAACAATGCCAATATTATTTGTAAAGCGTCTTGATTCCCATTTTTCAATTCGCGAAATAACAAAGCACATTCAAATGCAAAATAAAATATGCAATGTAAAATGACTAGAAATGACACTGCTTTGTTAAATATAGACTTTCTGAAATGCAATTTTGAGGCTGACGGGTCCCAGTATATGTTGAGTGCAAATATAGAGGACATTACATTTAAATAAGTTCCAAAAACATGAAATATGTTGGAACTCTTTGATGTAGAATTTATTTTCAGGGACTGGCAAATAAATTTCACAATTTTAATGAACGACATAGTATTATTTTGTAAGAGCAGAATCAGTTAGCGTGAAATTCTCAGCAATGTAACTATTTACTACAACTACGTATAATATCAAATAAACGTATGGACGTATCATTTGGCTTGGGGTCCACTTACTGTGCTCTCGTTTGTTCTCTATCGGATCGAGTATACCATACCCACAGGGTATGCTTAAATTGTAATATTTAGGATGTTTGCCTTTTGGTTCAGACGAAAATAATTGTCAGTATTATTGTATAATTTATGCACTATTGGTATGTTATATCCACCAGTTTGCCTACCAATTTGCCCTTTTATATCCCATAACATAATATGCAACCACACGTAGCGTTGCAAGTCCTGTTAATTTTTTAATAGGCTTGAAAGAAAATTATTGTCCAGTAGTGTAGTATATGTATTTGCAATTGTAATTTTCTCTGACTCTGGCATGTCAAAAGTGTTTCGTTTATTTTATTCATGAAACTATACTGGAATTATATAAGGGAAACAAGGGAATTATATAGTATTGATTCATTGATCAAATAATCTTTGCCATGGTTAATAAATCAAATTACTTTAAACTGTTCAAAAGAGACATTATTATCGTTTCTGTTATTAAATGCTCTGTTTCAATCCTTCAATACCATCTGTTATCTACCAATAATTAAGTTTGTTGACTTTTGTTTATAGTAGATCTAAGTATTTTATAGTGAAAATGTGATATCAGTGACAATCTTCTAAGAAAGACAATATACAATAAAAGTATAACCCCCCACCCCGAATTTCTTTACTTGATATGGTTAAATTGTAATACTAAATCAGAAAGGCACCTAAATTAATTATTACATATGCTTTTGGAACTTGAAAACAAACAAATAGCCATATAGAAAATCGTATGAAAAATAAATATCGTATTTTTTTCAAAGATGATCTGATGAGCCAACGGCCTTATGCCTAAATATATATAATAATTATATAATTTGTACATATTCTGCTATGTCATTTATTATGGTTGTTTTAAGTGTAATGTAACATGATTCACGATACTGATAGTTATACTTAGTAACTAATTTGTAAATATTGGATTAGATTTGCACACATAAAATTGATTACAAGTAATGTTTTGCAGAATGCATAAATACTATTTTAAATCAAAGGCAACATATTTGACGGTTATATTTATCTATGCTGTAGTGCCTTCAACATAAATCTAATTAATTAATATACAGGCTTATTAGCACACAGATGAAACATCAATATCAACATGGATTGGTATACCAACAGGCTTCAGAATAACTTTCTTATCTGATGTACAATTTTTTAATTCAATTTCAACAATGTATGTTACTTTCCTATTTGATGGTAGCTCACAAATTGATGTCACTGATATATCATCGCCTGCACATTTGGAGTAGTAAGTCAGTTCAAAATCGTCCCCAGATGACTCGCTTTCAATTTCTATACTCTCATCTAATTCGTTATAGGCTGACTGTATTGCTTTTGGGATACCTCCAACATCATCATTCATAACAACTACTTTGGAACCTGTTAAGTTACCCGATAATTCATTGTATAATTCCTCCAATTCAGAAGTGATTGCAAAAACTATAACGATGTCATTCTTCGTAAGGACACCGTTTAGCTCCTCTATTGAAGGATAGTCGAGTTTGGCTTCCTCTGTGTATCTCCCAACGGAACTGAGATGGCATTTGTCGTCAAATTTCGATAATCCATGTGCCTAAGATTTGAAATGAAAAAATAAGGGTATTTAAGTAGGTATTAGTTTTGTATATTGTTAAAATAAAAACTATAAAGGTACAAATAACACCTTATACAAAAATGTTTCATTGATAAACGCAATATACTGCGGTGTATATGAGATATTGGCAACAATATTTAATTTCTGGTTTAATTGTATCTTAATTGCAGTTTTTGATAAAGGTTAATTATAATAAACTGGAAATTGTTCTGAATTTCTGAATTTACAATGAATATGTATATTTGACTTACAATTCCGTCTCCAGCAACGTGGAACGGCTGATGGGCCGTTGCAAATAAAATTTTTCTAGATTTTCCTCGCCATCCTACGTTTCCTAGACAAGCAGCAATTTGATACGATGCATCGATAACACCATCCTGAACATCTGCACCATTCAGCATTTTAGTGTTGTTTATGGCATCTGTGAATGTTGAGGTGTCCTTTGTCAAAGCCACTTGGTTCCATATGGAATAACTGTTTAAATATTTATGAGTTACAACCAATAAGCTAAATATATAAAATGAATAATTGATTAAATGTTTTACTCTGTTGTGGATCCTAAAGGTGACACAGGTTTGTCAACGTATGATCCATATCCTAATGTATAATCCGGATTCAATCCTTTAACTGTCGATATTATTTCTGGACTTAGCTTAACCAAGGCTTCCTTGTAGTTGAAACCGTAAGATGAGGTGGGCAATGAGAAGTCCATTAAGCAATAAACATCAACTGGATAGCTGCCAATTTCAAATGTCACGGTAAAATTTCTTTTTATGGATGGAATTAAATGTAACGGAGTAGCTGAAGAATTGTTTCCAACTGCTATATCCGGGCCATCGGGTGAGTAAATATTCAAACAATCGTTTGTTTTCATGTTGGTTTCCGTTTCACATTTGATCGATGTGGCCTCATCCAAACAATACCTGCACAAAGGGTTGCTAACACATTCCGCGGCTGACAAAGTCAGCTGACATTCGTTTGCTGTTAAGAAAAGCATATTTTATTACTATTATTTTAATAACTTTATTTAAAATGTATGTCAATAAATAAATAATATTGGTACTAACTTTCTGGTGATGGAGCAGATTGTTCAGTTATTTCCACTTCTATATTCGTTGGAGTGGTGGGTGTGGGTGTATCAGGAACAAATGTTGGTGGTGGTGGTGGTGTAGTTGGTAAGGGTATGGGTATTGGTCCAGGCTCAGGAACTACTTCAGGACATGTGGAAATTGGGAATGGGTAGTTAACATGCCACTGGAACTGCGGAACTGTGGGAAAACAATAAGTAAAACAATTCGGTTGGGCAGGCTGGATATATCCTGCTGGGTAAAATCCAACAAATTGAGGTGCAGAAAATTTTAGAACAATTATCAGAAACGATACAACGAAGTATTTATAACGGAAGAATCTGACAAAATCATGATGCTTGGCCATCTTAAAAAATTAGCTCATGAAATTATTTTTGATAGTTTTTAGGCCTGTGTTAAAAAGTTTACTCCAGCAAAATTAATTAATATGATTTTTACACCTACTAAATGATAATGTGTGCTTGCACTGTGCAATTATTTTTAAATTTTGGCCTATTTATTACAGCGGCTTTAGTGTGTGTTTTCCTGTTTCCAATAGTATGGTAACAAACAACTAACATTTGTACATGCAAATTTTCGACAAAATGTTCACTTTTATGACAAATGTATATAAATAACGTGAAATTTAAATATTTATCCCATTGTGACAATTGATACGATACTTATTGAAAAGCAGTATATTGTTTATGCACCTGTACCTGAGGACCACAAGGTTACATTGAAAATTAGTTGACTTTCAACTTGACTTTAACCTAAACCTGGATATCGGTTTCGATACATAGAAAGGTCGTAAGTATAACGTGTAAGGTGCACGTGTACCATTTTAAAGTACAATTAATACATTTCATGACATGATATTTCTTTTCCTGTTTACCAAAATATTTTACTTTCTTTTAAAATTGAAATTTTTGTAGTTGTTCTTAAATTTCTATAATATAATAAATAAATAAATATTAATATAATATCATATGTAATCATAGGAGGAAAAATTTCTAACTAATAATTCCTGAAACATGCAATAATTGCAATATCATGATCGAGAAAATGGTTAATATCTTTGACTACTTACAAATTTGACAGAATATTTGATTTCTACAATCATATAATTTCAAGTATATGTAAACTACTCATTACTTTTAAATAAGTTGGTTGTACTTGCTTATTTTTGTAATTATGAAGGGAAAATCTGAAATGAATTGAACAAAAATAAAGAAAATTTAGTTGGAAAAGGCAAAAAAATGTGGATAAAAATTATCATACTTTCGTATTATACGACTGTCTTTATATTTATCACCATACTCACATTACATAAGAAAATTGAGCACTTGCATTGAATGTAAACTGTCATTTCGTATAGGCAAATAGGCACATCATTAAGAATGTCAATTAAAAAGCTGCAAAAAGGAATAATAATAAAGTCTGATGATAATTGGTGACGATACCTTTAATATCTTACTTAACGCAATTTTGTTATATTAATATCATTTATTTATTTATTACCTAAACTTCTTAAATTGCATCATAACAGGAGTAACAAAGTCATACAATGGTATACTATATAATATACCGTAGGTACTCTATTAAATGTAGAAGTTATTATCACTAACTGTTTCTAGTATAATGTATTCTGCAATTTTTACAATAGGGGCGAGTGATATATGAAGCATTCACTTTACCTAACTATTTAAATGTTATTAATAAATCTGATATTTTAACAGCTATATAATACATATATTCAATACTAGTCCCCCTCTCAACTTCAAATAATTCCATGTAGATTTTAATCGGAGTGCACCCTCTTAATTCAAGAATTTGTGTTTTTGTATGTTTAAAACTGCTTCTCATTTGCATCTCAATGAAGGTTTTCGATGCCCCAGAAATTTGTAAACCTAGCCACATTGAATAATGGGCCGTGGCTACGATAACAATTGGCAAATAAAGCATTAGAGCAAATGTGCCAGAACCTAATGAAATACCTAACTTTATTGCAGCATATGCTGCAAAAATTGACGTAAGGCCAATTGCAAATAGTATTGATGGCAGTAGAAAACGCCCAATTGCGTTATAAAGTATTCGATAAAATATTTTCAATTCTTTGAAAACTAAGATATTTTCCCTCATTCTGATCTGTACAAGAATTCTCTTTTTCTGGTTGTATATTCTTTCCACGTCGTAACTGCAATAAGCAAATCAATATTTTAGTATGTGTAATGCTAATTATAAAAGTATATGTACGTATAACAAAAAAAACCGATTAAATAAATATTTAAATTTACCATAAACTATTCCACCACAATCTTTGACAATCACAGGTAATTACAATTAGCAGAAGATAGAATGTGCCATAATACCAAGTAACAGTAAAACTGAAGCAAACAAATGCATTGTTAAACAGCGTAATTGGGTTCGTTGTTGAATTGCTTGGATATCCAAAATGCGTTGTAAGATGTAATTCTTCAAAATGAAACGTCGCAGGTGTAAGAACCATTGCTGGATATGTCCCCAAAGCTCCTCCTAGCATCATTAGGGAAAATGACAGGGATATCCATCCAATATAGTCAAAAGTTGAATTTCCTCTAAATTTTGTTTCTTTAAAATTTCAGATAATTAAAATTAAATACAACAGTATGTTATTTGGTTGACGCTGGTAATTTTGTATAATATACATTTATAGGAAATAGAAATAGACATTTTTGAATTCGAATTAGGGTGGCTTACGAAATTGCCTTTGATAAGGAAAAAAGGTATTGCAAAGTACAAGGAGGTCGTCACTGTAAAATATGGTATTTATCTGTAGTAGAAGCTGAATACCAAATACACTTATAACACAGTAGTGAACAATCCTGGTTGTATCAGACACAAACGATTGTGGATGTTTCAACGATATGTAAAGGGATATGCATTCCAATGTTCTCACAATTATGCTAAGGAGAGTAATAACGACGAAAACATTACGGTCTTTCTTTGTTGATAGTTTAATGAACTTTTTGGTTTTAGCATTCCAACGGAAAGGGATAAAGTGTAATAGACATCCAGTCCTGTAGATTTGCTCAAGGGCTTTAAATTTTCTATCGGTCATTCCTCAAATATTATTTAAGGGTTTTTTTTAAAAAATACATGGCCGATTGGTAAAATGTAAATTACATTATTTTCAGGGCTTGTTGCAATCGCAATAACAGACATATCTCTTCAATGCCTAGTAGCCCTGTTTTATTACATTTATTGCTGACTCTGTTTTGCCCATCGAACGGAGGTTCTGAAAATACTGTATTACGCAAAAGTTTTAATGTGATTGAATTAAATACATACTAAATGAACTGCAGTATTCTCCATAATAACATTTTCTGTGGCAAGCTAACGTACAGCAAAAATGTAATTTTAACGTATGTGTAATGGTAGTAAAATACTCACAATGGAAAATTAATAGAAAAATGACGCAAGTTTTGCTATATTAATATTTGCAAGTCAATTTTCAACTTAAAGGGCCTCCCTTCCTTACCAAAATGACGGAGTCACCTTATTATTAGATTTGCGATCCTATCCTAACCTTACATAAAAACTTAAACATACAATATAAATATTTAGTTTGTGAGAATTAAATGATATAATCTCGTAGTTTTCAATGCATTCATAACTGTTGGTGGCATTGCGTTCTTATATTAGAGACAACTTTTATTTACAATAGAGGGTGTTTCATAGAATAATTTTAACTAGAATTATACACATTTGTATCACGTAAGTGCATTCAATTAGAGCGTTTCAAAAATCTTTAAAAATCTAAATAATGGAGCATTTTAGTCCTTAATGTTGATACATAATACATATTAGGTACATAATATGTTTTAATGTGTTTCTTACCAAATGGCAAACATTCAGTAGCATATAATTTTATTATGGAAGAGTAGGTAAGTTGTATAATATTGTGCCAGTCCAAATAATATACTTTTTACAAAAGTATTGCTAAATAAAAATAGCTACCATATGTACATATACAAATTGTTGAGGTGGAACTTTTTGGAACCCTCGTTAATTGCTCTATAAGGTTAGTAGATTCAACATTAAGAAATTTTATGTTCAATACTCATTTATGGCCAAAAACTGCAATTTGTGGAAAATTTTGCTTATTACCTAGACATTAACGTTAAGGCTAATTCTGCCTATTTCCTGCAACATATACATATACTATAGTGTATTAATTCAACAGAATTTGTCTCGTTGACATCTATATGTATACTTGGGGAACTAAATATACAATAATTCAAAAACTGTCATAAAATGATTACAAGTTTTATGTCCATGCTTCCAAAGTGCAAGAACGCTCATTTTGTGACAGTTTGGGAACAATCCAAAAATGTTTTTACAGAAACGGATATTACAATATAGCATTATGAAACATCCTACATATATCGTGCGTCAAACTGCCATGAATAGTTAACTAGGAACAAGAAAATTTAATGGAAATGAACATAAGAATAAGAATAATAATAAGAACATAAGTCATGCTTCCTGTGCTGTGCAAACTGAATTTTTGTTTGTCAAAACTGTATTTTATATCTTGAAACAAAAGGGTTGTAGTAGTGGTAGATACATTTCCTAGAACAATATGGGAGGTGGACACCAGTATTGCAGTGCTTAAAATACTTAGCATTAAAGATGTACACAATACACGGTCGTGAATAGTGTTTGTTTTGTCTAATAAATAAATATACCTTGGCTTCGTTTAACGTTAACCCATGTCCAAATTAAATGGAGCTTATTGTAGGTTTACGAAAATAGTCTGAATAGTTGCTAACCTTGTTAGCCCATTTTTTAAACGGTTTTTCTTAGTGTTAAGAATGAAAATAACATATGTGAATAAATGGTTATTGTTGTTGTTTTTGCTTTACTTTCAAATGAGATTCCTTCATATGAATTTACGAACTAACTTCATCGTACAATACACCATATAAAAATTTAATAAAACCTGCAACAATTCATACTTTTGTTTCGTACTATTATAATTAGATACTACATACTATTTATGACTAAAATGTGTTGCAACTTTTAACAGATATACTTGAAAAAAATATTTTTGACATATAAGATGCCCCACCCCAGTAAGGGGAAGGGTCGTCCGTAGAAGGGCAATACTAGTATGTAGGTGTGCATTGTAGCCGAAGAATTTCTGATAATATAAGTTGTAGAGCAGCGGGAAAATCTATTTAATCGAAAAATTTAACCGTATACAGCTCAAGTTATCAACTTCCATAGACTCCTCCATTTTTTAGATTCAAATTTTCTTTTGGGATTATGAAATTTTCCGATAGCGCTTAAAATAAACTTAATGGATCATTGAAAAAGTGCTGACCAATAGTGGGATTCTAAAAACTATTTAGGGGAAATTAAAGAACGACAGTAGCAGAAGGGTTTCAATTCTTTTATGTCTACACAATAACTTTGGTTTCCATAAAGGCTTGCTCTGATAATATCTTTGGAAACAACCCAATGTTTTCCCTTACCTTGCCTTGGAAGCACTACAGCATCAAAGGTGGCTTCTCCAGGCAGGGCAACTACATTGATAAGAAATCCCTTTGGAAAAAAACGTGATTCTTTCTCCGTGCTGTTTTCTTTAGCAACAAATTTTTCAATCCGGCCTACTTTTACGAATTTCCAAGAAGCACACTGCGATTGAAATAAAGCTATTTTTGAATTGATTGATTCAACAACAGCGCGGCCTGCTGACACCATTTCTTCTGTAATATTATTTAACAATTCCAATTTGTAGCAACTGCAAAGGAGATCAGGAATGCCAGCTTCGGCACAATTTCTGCTCAATGGAATTTCCAGGAATAAACTTATTCCGGTTGAAGTTTTTGAAGAATTAATTTTTAATTTCTTGTCTCGTTGATGAATTAGAGAATTTTCAATGTTTTCCAGTTGTGACAAATCCTTAATAGTTTCGTGGAGATCAAACGGTGACGTGAGTCGATTAGAATTCAATTTTAGATTGTTTACTGCTTTTGGAAATTTCTTTGAAAACCATTTTGGAAGTATGAAGTAAAGGAGAGGCAATTTGTGTTCCATTCTTCCGAGTGGGGTATTAAAAAACTGATGGCGATAGCCGTGATCACTCATTAAAATAAAAACAGTTTTGTTTAAGAAATTGCCCTCGTGAAGCCAAATAAGGGTGTCCAGGAAAAGTTCATCTGCTACTTTGATATTATTCATATTATCATGAGAAAGCGTGTTGCTCCACATTAGCTGAAAATATTTTTTGTCATTTTGAAATGTGTAGGCTGCTTTCTTCACATGATCCAGAAGAATTTGGATGGCTAACCGAGGTCCATAACAAAATCGGAAAATGTTAGCTTTGGGTGGTAATTCAGCAGCAGCGAGCAACAGTGTATGAAGATAGTAATCCGTTGGTGCGTTTTTAAAACCTCGCTTGCCATATTTAAATGTTGACCACCTTACGCCATCTTCTCCATAAATAGTTCTGTATCCAATTTCGGAGAGATTTTTCCAAATCAACGGGCAATCGTCAAAAAATCCTTCTGTGCTATTACATCCATCTTCACTGCGCCCAGCGAGGATGGGAATTGCGTTAGGAAAGCTGTTGACTGAAAATGTTTAACATGAATACCTATAATCATTTATTGCGATTTAAAAATATTATAACTCGGTATAAAATTATAAGACTTACCACCGACAGCGTTGTAGCCATTCATGATTACACTATCTTGAAGTTCCTTTTTTATGTATTCATTTGTCTTTGGCATCGTCCTCAAAAAATTCATGTGGGAAAGCGAATCAATAACAAATATAACTATATTGACGAAATCAGCCTCGCCATTTTCACTCGGAGCTTTAAAATCGTTTGGCGCTGCATTTGTTGTTAGAGAATGTCCGCTTGCACGTATTTCGACATCCAATTTCAGCGGAACAAATGCAAAAGTGTCAATCATTTTTAGTTTTTTGGATTTCTTACGGCAGAATACTGCTATAAATTCGATGCTATAGGCAATTTTGGTAATGTTGTCTTTTATGGGTTCACATTTCTCAGAAAATCTTTTTGGAAAAGAAAACTACTTTAGTAAAATAAGTTCCAACTACGGTTTATTAGCTCAAATATCGTTTTCACACTTACATATATGTGGAATCTACATTCTTGTTAATTCCTTTTGTCCTTGCCGAGTCAACATGCAAAATAAATAATTGGACAAATTTAGCATTTGGCGTAAAGACTATTCAATCAAAAGACAAATAAATATAAAGGTTTCAATGCATACCCGTTTTTACCAATAACTTCTAGATTGGACCTAAGTAGCTCTTTGAAGCAACAGTCTACGAATCCGTGATCCATTAATGTTCCTTTTATAATAAGGTTGGATTTTAAATCGGTATAAAATAGTAGAGGATAATCTTTTGTACAATTGTATTTAGAAGTTTTCTTCGTGTGTTTCATTGCATCAGGATCAAATGGATTAAGTTGTGGTATTCGACATCCTATAGTCATCTTACTGTTTTCAGACTTCCTTTCTGTAAGCCATACACGTTGAATTAAAATTAAAATATCATTTTTTAGAACTTTTAGGAGATCTTTTGACTTTGAAATGATTTATCGTAAATGTTTAATATAAGTAATGAATATTATGGGATATTTAATTACTTTCCGAAGGTGCATTTGTTGAATTCTGGTATTCTGTTTGCATACAATACAATATTCAGTTCATTTTAATTACCGTAGTACTAACCGGCAAGCCTTCATCTTTGAGTCTGTCGTAATTTATAAATGTACTATATAATTATTTAATGTCAAAAGACATACCTTTCTTTGCCTGTTGCACGTATTCTTTTGTAGAAGATATTGGTTCGTCGTTTCTAGACAAAGATGTGGTTAATTCCGTACTTCTAGTATTCGAACTCAGCTCTACATTGAGGTATAAATACCAAATCAAGCCACCTACCTATGGAATCAAAATGTAAACAGTGAATAGCAAAGTGGCCATTGATTGTTTCCAATCAAACTATCGAGATTATTAAAGAAAAAATAATGGACTTGAATTTAACTCTTTTACCATAACTATTGCTGTAATAACATTTCTGTACAAACGAAGGCATACTCCATTTCTATGCATTTTTGTGATTTACGTTTATTCTTGCTCACTTTTGAAAGAGTATAATATACGCTTTCATATAATATACCTGTTTATAAAAATGTAAACAATGCTTTGCAGATGAGTTGAATTGGCATTTATTTGGCAATACAGATATATTGTGTTTAATGATATAGTTTTTTCTATTAAATAAGTGTTTATATTTGGCTTAGTTGAGACTTCTTTATCAGAGAATATTTTCTCAATAATTAAAAGTGAGTATGTACGATAATATATATGTGTATTCAACAAAAATTAGTTTGTGGGCGCCAAGGTATGGTAGAAGAAACTATTGTAGATCTTAAAAATATTGAAACATTTTGGGGCTTTTAATGGGTGCAAATCTATTTTATGATATATGATTTACTTTATGTTCACATTGGACTTTTGTTATGCAGACGATATTTATTTCTGAAATCAATAACCACACGTGCCTGTTGTAATGTAATAAGAACAAGAACAAACCAGTAATGGGCATAATATTAAGGTATGAACTAACTACTGAGGTATTGCAAGGTTAAGAATTTTACCAGGAAGTGATATGGAAATAATAATATCGTCTATGCTGCAAATAGATACATTACCAATGTGGTAGTAATATGGTGTAAAGGACGAACAATTGTTGAGAAATTATTTGTACTACCTAAATATTTAAGTATATTTTTCATTAAACAAATAGGTGCGTTTTTATACACAGTTTGCTATGCAGTTAATGGGGTTAAATTTTATTGTTATTTCATGAATAAAAGTCTAAGGTTTTCTTTTTACAACTACCACACTTATTTCCTTGAACTCGCTTGGAAACCTAAAGTATGATAATATGACTTTAATTCAAGTTATGGTTACATTTATTATTTTTATTTACGGAATATTCTTAAAGTAAATGAAAATTTAACGAACATATTCTAAACCACTAACTAATTAGATAGGAAGGAACGGCAAAACGGTTTCAATTCTTTTATATCTACACAATAACTTTGGTTTCCGTTAAGGCTAGTTCGGATAACGTCACTTGAACTATTAAAATTTTTTCCCACTCCTGGGGACCCCATTGCTTCAAAAGTAGCTTTTCCCGGCCTTGCAACTACACTTATAAGATATGCCTTTCGCCAAAATTGCGGTACCTCCGTATTGCCCTTTACTAGCACAAAAAACTTCTCAACGTGACTAACTTTTTTAAATTTTAAAATAATATCAACGTTTAATGGTGCAGAAACATAATCAGAAAAGTGACAACGCAACCCATCGTCAATAATATTACATTTTTAATTTTAATGTGTTTTTTGACGACTATACTTCTAAACCTTCATTATGAAGTGTATTTTACGACAGTATTTTAATACATTATGTTCTAGCTTATGGGGATTGCAGAGCTGTCCAAAAACTGTCTAAAATTTTAGTTGTGTCAGCATTGTTCATGTATTCATTAGAATATACTCTTTTATAGAGATCTTGGACAGACAATAGCAAAATTGTTTTAATTCTTGTATATCTATACAATCGCTTAGTTCTTCATTAAGACTACTTCGAATTTGTTTGGACACGTACCACTTTTTTCCAGGAATTTGAGATACCTTTGCTTCAAAACTTACACTTCCAGGTTGAGTAATAACACTAATAATATACACTTTCCGTGGCTCAGCCGCAGATCTTTTATCTTCAGAGATTAATTCCTCTACTTTAATAATTTTTTCAAACTTCCATTGAATGCACTGGGCATAAGGAATTAATTTTTTATTTATAATTTTGACAATTTCGGAAGCGGCAGAAAGCTTTTCTTCTTCAATGTTAACTAATGTCTGCTTCTTCACAGAGCAAATACAGTAGACATTAGGAATCCCAGCATCGGAACAAGTTCTACTTTTTGGAATCCGTTGGAATAAACTAATTCCTCTAGGCATATTTAAAGAATAAGTATTTCTTATACTCAGCTTTCGGTTTCTTCGATGGATTTGAGAATTTTTAATATTTTGAAGTTGTCCTAAATCTTTAATGGTTTCATGGAGGTCAAATGGTGTCGTTAGGCGATGGGAATTCAATTTCAAAGATGAAACTGCCCTTGGATATTTCTTTGACAACCATTCTGGAAAGATGAAATAAAGAAGTGGATGTTTATTTTCCATCGTCCCCAGAAGGGCGTCCGAAGGTTTACGCACCATTCCGCGGCTGCTCATTAATATAAAAACAGTTTTGTTTAGGAAATTTCCTTTGCGCAGCCAAGTTAGTGTTTCCAGTAGAATGTCATCAGCCATTCCAGGATTACCAAAATGGTCTTGAGAAATGGTATAACACTTCACCAGTTGAATATATTTTTCATTCTTCCAAAAATTGTAGGTCGACTTTTTTACATGATGCAACAATATTTGAAAGGCTAGTCGTGGCCTGTAGCAAAATCGAAATTGGAGAGACTTTGGAAATAATTTCTCAGTAGCTAATAATTTTAAATCAAGATCTGTTGATGGAGTTTCAAATCCTCTTATACTATTGTTAAATGTTGGTAATCTAGGCGCATCGTCTCCGTAAATGGTCCTGTATCCCATTTCTGAGAAATTTTTCGAAATCCACGGACAATCGTCAACAGCCCCGTTTGAGTTATTACATTCTTCAGCTTTTCGTCCCGTAAAAATAGGAACAGTGTTTGATAAAGTGTCAGCTGTAACAAGGAAAACAATATTACAACGTTATAGTTTTTGATGTTTGTAATGAAATACTGTTTGCTAAAGTGTAAAGGTAAACCTCGTTTATATTTGTAGAATAATATTGTAATTTTTTCGATAAGTTACCTTGGTAGAGTTAAAATAAATTGAAAAGAAAATTACACTTACGAATCTTATCAAGTGCTAATAATGCTTAAAAACGTCTCAAGAGAGAGAACTAAACCATGGCCATGGCTTGGGAATCAAAAATAGCTATCCTTTCAATTTATTGAAGAAAAAGAGCTTTGTTTTCAATATGTAATTTCGATGACTTTGATAGGGAATTTTAAGCCACCTATTTTTAAAGTTGCATACAAAGCCTAGTATATACGGGTTAGAAAACCCGTCCAAATACTTTAAACCGCTTGAGAAAAATTTTTAGCACATAATTCCAACGTGTAGCACCTCATTGAAAATATCGTAAAATTGTATATCAAAATAATTACAACTTTGTTAATAAAGTTAAGAGAGAAAGTTTAAAAAGTAGAGAACAATATTCACAAATACGCCCCTTTGCATAGAGGACACTGTGCTCACGCCTTAAATACAACACTACACAGATACAATGTTAGAATATTTTATCAGATTTACCCCCAACAGTGCTGTATCCATTCATCACCACAGATGACAATTTTTTCTTGATATATAAATTTGTCTTGGGCATCGTCCTTATGAAATCCAAGTGAGAAAAGGAGTCAATCATAAATATAATAATATTGACATTGTCATTAGCTTGAGAATCTCTATTTTCATGCAAAGCTTTAAAATTGCGTAATGATTGTGTTGAAAGAGATTCCATCATCTCTTGAATATCGTTTTCCGGGTGGATAAATGCGAAAATGTCAATAATTTTGAATTTCTTAGGTTTTCTCTTCTCACGGCAGAACACAGCAATGAATTCGATTTGGTCGGGTATTCTGGTGACGTTTTCTTTTATCATAGTGCAATTTCCCGCCGAGCTTTTAAATAGATTAAAACAGTTGTTAGAAGCTTTTATGTATTATTACTATTATGAAATTGACAATGGCACGTTACTGTATAATTGAAAACATTTTCTACCGTACAACTGTTTATTATCCACATCGCTTAAGTCCAATCCATCATTCCAGGTCCTTATTGTAAAGAATAATATACAAAAAAAGTTAGCGTAATTCTTAAAGAGCTTCGTTTTTGTGTTTTTAAAAATTAAAGGTATGCATCGCCTACCTTTCGATATAATTGAGTAGACTTGGCTTAAATAACTCTTTGTAGCAGCAATTTGTGAATCCATGATCACTTATTGATCCGTTTATAATAAGATTAGATTTCAAATCAGTACAAAAAAGTAAAGGATTATCCTTTGTACAGTTGTATTTAGAAGTAGGCTTCATGTTCGGCAGTATTTCAGGGTCAAATGGGTCCAAAATAGGTATTTGGCAACCTGAAATTGTATTCTTGCTCCTAGACTTCTTATCTGCAATTAAACGGAGAAGTTAGCTTACAACCTGCACAAATTGCAACTTGGTGAAACATTGCTTTCAACAATATTCAAAATCTCCAAAATTCCCACCGGTAGAAAAATTAAATGGTACACATTAGATTGGTCTTTATTTATCTGTAAAGAAATCTTCATTGGTGTATCAATAAAGAAACCTTCATAAGATATTCCTATTATTTATTACTTTATTACCCACAAATATATGTTTTAGAGTAAACCGAGTAAACTAAATAATTACTTGGTACATACTGTACTGTATTATGTAATGTTGTACCTACTTCTGGAAAACTTCCTCCCTTTTCGCATGTGTTTGTTTACAGCAGGATAAAAATTATTAGACGCCAAACTTTTGTTTGTTGACTTTAAAAATGTTTTTATAATTGGGGATTCCACATCTTTTCCATGCGAAGCTTCCATCCGTTCAGTATTTCTACGGTGCACAGTCGGATGTGTATTGAGATAGAGGTACAAAACAACAAGAAAAGCTACCTAGGTATGTAATAAGAAACGTTATTAGCATTACATATCAGTATAAAACATTATAACGTTTAAAATATTTCATTTGTTGAAACTTTTAGAGAAAAATATACCAATATCACAACTGATGCAAAAGTATGCTTGTACACAAGGATATGATATCCATATTTAGACATGTTGGAATATAAACTTTAAGATATTAATAAGTAAGTACACTTAATATTTTTGCAATGCAACTGGTAGATTACATAATATTTTTATACAACTTTTTTGCAAAGAGATGAAAGAGTAGGAATCACATTTACTGCAAATCTCTTAAAGTCTAGGGTGAGCGTATGATTTATGCAAGAAAAAGCCAAAAAAATATTATTTTTCGTTGAATAAACTTGTCTTTGATATGATCATAAAAGTAACAAGGAAACAGTTATTGTATACAAACCGTCAAACGGGTACATTAACCGTCACTCATAAAACCATAATATCTACGTGTAATATATCATAGTTTGCAAAAAACCGATGAGATTTTCCAAAAGGATTTTGACTACATTGCGAGAATTAAATGTCGCAAATGTTGCGGCTAGGTTTTTAATATTAATAGTACTACTACTGCACAGTTTATGCCAAATCTACATTTCTATGATAAATTGTATGGAAAATATAAGCTATTAAAATTGCTACAGTTTCATCGTATGTGTATCTTAATGTTTTAGTGGTCTCATTATAAAATAAATTTGCGCACAATTAAAACTTAGTAAACGATTGCACTCGGTTGCAAAAATAAATAAACCGGTGCCAACGGATGTCCTCCTGTATCGTCGTAATCACAAAATTATTAAATGTTTCTTATTAACTAAATGTTGACTGTTGACATCCGATGACCAAATAGCGCTGACGTAATGTGTTTGGTATTAACCCGAACACTATTTGAATTGCCGCGCTGACATGATGTGTTTGGTAGTCAGAGCACAGTTTAGATGTGCAATACTACAACTACACGGTATACTGCACGGCACGAGCTCTACGAGACGGACGGGACGGACAGGACGGGACGTGACGGACACCCAGCAATGATCTTCTGAAACTGTATCTGACGATACAGAATAAACAATTTGGTAAATATTGATTGTCCTCAAAATAATATTATAGATATTATGTCCATGTTTGCAAAGTCGCCTGCCTCCAATTGTCTCCGGGGTCAAGTTAAAAAAATTTCATAACCAGGGGGCTTTAAACAGTATTTACGGTATAGTTCCTACCACGTAAGGATGTGGAAAATATGAATCGAGATTCACGCCCAAAAGTTATCCGACATATCAATAAAGGCTAAACCATGCTATAAGGCATGCAGTGCGCATGCGTATTGGAGACCACACGTATGTCGGATAACTTTTGAGCGTGAATCTCGATTCATATTTTGCACATTCGTTGAAGAGAGGGACTATACATGCATATTTTCTGATCGACTATAGTTGCTTACTAAGAGACAAGTAATTGGAATCGTTTTAATACTCACTTATCCAGTGGTATGCCCATGTCTACACTATAAGATTATAATTCTATGAAAGAGATTTTTTATAATATTTATCTCCCCCTGCCCTCTCATTTATCTTGTCCTATATATAGATGGATGGATGTGTTGGAAAAGGATACGTATTACTACTATTACATAAGTGTCGCGGTGGAGGATATTGCGATAGCTATAATACACACAATAATAAGCAATAATCATCTGTACCAATAACTTCGCAGCTCAGCCTGAAAAATTACCATGTTTATACTTTTAGTGACAATACACACATTACATTACACATTTTCAGTCATATCAACACAAGTTACATTTATGCAATTCTACAGAAACGATTTATAGTGTAATAATATCTTTGTAGTGTTTATTTATAAACGGGATAAAATACAAATATTAGCGATAATAGTATTTGGATAAGTATATTTACCACCACATCATTAAGTATTTTTAATCCTTAGTATGTTCACTTTCAGAATTAGAATTGAAATGAAAAATACACTTTTAATTCTCTCGTTTCTAGTTGTTAACACAACTTGCAAGTCTAATGAAAACTTGAAGAAGCCACACATTGTTTTTATTGTCGCTGACGATGCGGTGAGTATGCTAAACATTATAAATAGCAATTTAGCAATTACGTTTATTTACGAGCAGATGCGTTTGAAAATACTGATTAGACTTTTATATACAGTTTGGTTAAGCTTACGTACCAAAAATTGAGAAATTGGGAACGTTTACATATTCATTTTAAAAGTAATCAATAACAGTGTTTAAAATTTATTGTAATCAACTTGTGCGTCGCTTTTAGGGATGGAATGACTTTAGTTTCCACGGCTCGTCTCAAATTCCTACTCCTAATATTGACACACTGGCATTAACTGGAACAATACTGAATTCCCATTATGGATCCCCTGTCTGTACCCCCACCAGAGGATCCATTCTTACAGGAAAACATCCAATACACTTAAGTACGTAAAATTAAAAACCTTTATCTATCTGGCATTATTAGCATCCAATGAAATTTACAAAAATATTGCAACATCTCTTTTGTAGTCTAAAACGACAATTTAATATTAATTTTGAATTGTTCTAAAAAATTTAACATACAGGGTTGCAGCATTTCGTTATTGAGGGAGGGATGGTAGATGGGCTTCCGCTGAAGGAGAAACTTCTTCCCCAATATTTGAAGGAACTTAACTATTCGACACATTTAGTAGGGAAATGGCATTTGGGACACTCGAGAAAAGTTTATACTCCTACGTTTCGAGGATTTGATTCTCATTTTGGATTTTGGATTGGGAAGCAAGATTACTACTCGCATATGGATAGTGATGAGGTAAAGAGTAAAGACTTTAGGAAATAATATTAATTGCAATGTTGCGCTGTTCAACAAAAGTTATAATTATTTTAGGGTTACTACGGATATGATTTGAGAAGAAATCTTACAGTTGATTTTGATTCATTTGGCCAATACACGTAAGAGAATATTTATTTTGACCATCGATGCAATAAGCAATATAGATATATAATATGTTTACTGAAAAATAATTAATTAAACATTAAGGACGGATATATTCACAAAAGAAGCAATCAAAATAATTGTGAATCATCCAAGGGACAATTCACTTTTTCTAATGGTAACCTACAATGCCCCGCACAGAGGAAATGATTATATGCAACTACAGGCTCCAAAGGAGAATGTTGAAAAGTTTTCTCAAACTATTAAAAATGTCAATCGAAGAATTTTTGCAGGTAAATTGGTGCAAACCTTTAACACAACGTCACATCTTTCATCAACCTTGACTACTATTTTGTTTAAGGAATGGTGGACAAATTGGATGAATCAGTTGGCATGATTGTGGAAGCTTTAGCAAAGGAGAAAATGCTTGATAATTCTATCATAATATTTTCGAGTGACAACGGTGGTGCTGCGGAAGGATTTGATTTTAACCACGGTTCTAACTGGCCACTGCGGGGAGTAATGTTCCTAAATAATTAATTGTACTTATGCTTTTTGGGCGTAATGCAAATTTTGTTAGGATATTTTTTGTTTCGTTCCAAGTAGGTTAAAAATACATTGTGGGAGGGTGGAACAAGACTAGCCTCATTTATTTGGAGTCCTTTTACTAAAAATAGAGTTTCCAACGACCTTATGCATGTTCAAGATTGGTTACCGACAATTTACGAAGCCTCCGGTAAGATTTATTTCATTCAAAAAATGTCTGACTATTTCCAGAAATAGAACGTAAATAAAATTTTAAATCTAGGAGGACATGCCACAGAATTGAAGGGAATTGATGGCGTAAGCATGTGGAAAACATTTACAGCAGCTAATGTACCATCCCCAAGAAATTTGTTTCTTTATAATATTGATGACATTTATAATAATTCTGCTGTTCGTTTGGGAAATTGGAAACTTATACAAGGTATACGGGTATACATATTATATTTTATTAATTGTCCTAGAAAATCTATACTTCATTTATTATCTTAGGAAACACAGGAGGACGCACATGGGACGGTTGGTATGGTCCTTCTGGACGTTCTCATGGATCGGTTAAGAACTTAGTTCCGTTAATATTATCAAGCAAATCAGCAAGGGCACTAAAGCTATCAGGATTCTCTATTAATAAGTCTAAGTTACGGGAAATGCAAAGAAATGCTGAAATTAAATGCGATTCAAAAGTTCAATTTCCCTGTGACCCATACAATAACCCCTGCTTGTTTGACATTGCATCAGATCCATGCGAAACTCTCAATTTGGCAAATGAATATCCAGAAATAGTTCACGAGTTACTGGAACGCCTCAATGATTACAATCGTACAACACTGATACCAATATCAACAGTTTTAGATCCAGATTGCGATCCAGCTAAATGGGGACACATTTGGGTGCCTTGGAAAGATTATATTTAATAATGTTGATTTAAGAGTTTGGGATTTTATTTAATGTACTAGCACTCATTCATATATATTAATCATTAATATGAAGGAAGTGCTACTATAATTATATTATTACAATACAACCAAAGAGCTGAAGGAGAAAATATTGCAAAACAAAATAAAAAATAAATACAATATTATTACTTTTTGTTTTACAATTCGTATTAAACTTCAATCGGTATACAGTATTATACCATAATATATTTAGCATCCCACTTCTATAATAAAAGAACATATAATAAGTACCTAATACATTGTATCAAGTGTTCATAGGTCTACATAGACCTATGAAATATTATCAGGTTACATCTTTGATGTCCGCAAGTCATAAAGTTCCACATAATTGCATATTATGTACCTGTAAGTATAAATTTACTAAAAACTGTCGACGTGTCGGGACGGATGTCATCGACCTGGAATTTGAATGGAATCAGAACTTCCTGGTTCAACTGCCAACTGTACTAGATGTGAGGTACCTGAACTCAAATAAAACACCCAGTCTTGTTATCATATTCCAGCCTGCATTTGGCAATTACTAATTAATACTTGCTGAATACCCAGCTGCATTAGAATTAAAAATTTAATAATAATAATACCTATTGACAATTGGAGACTTGAGAAATTGGAGAGTAGCTTAATTTACTACCGGGACTGTCCAAGGACTGGATGAAATTTAAATGGAGGTTTATTATTTTTATCATCATTTTATTTCACAAATATTTTGCCAAATTTCATAGATGTTGTACTGATATAGCATACGCTTTTAAAATATTACACAATCGACTCATTCTCTTACTAATACAATATAATGAATACGACATTGTTTATTATTTTAGGAAACAGGATCACTAACTCTTAACTACCCCCGTATACAGTTGGAAAAATTTTCTTTTGACAATATTTCAGAAAAGGCAAAGTATCCATGTGAGATTTGTGGACAACGTTTGGCAAACAAAGGCAACTTGCAATTGCATATGTCGAAGCATACAGGTCTAAAGCCATGCTTTGTTTGCGATGTTTGCGGAAAATCGTTTCCGCGTCGAAAATCATTTAACAAACATGCTAAGAAACACAAAGGAGGCTACTGGAACAAATGTGAGATTTGTGGGAAGAGTTATCCGGTAAGGAAAAATGAAAAGCAAAGGCTGGCATTCTACTATAATATTAAAATGCTTGGTTTACACTGAGTTTAACATTTAGTTTTACATTACATTCAAGATAAAGAAGAGTTTGGTTTACCACATGAAGTCTCACACTGGCCAAAAAGATTATAAATGCTCGACTTGTGGACGGGAGTATACTACTCTCCAATGCCTTAATCACCACAAAAAGACTCATCCTAAGAAGTACAAATGCGAAATCTGCGGGAAAAAATATGTACACTCACATAATCATCAACGACATATGAAGATACATCATGGGGAAGATAAACAAAAAAAGGAATTTGTGCCTGATGACAAGAAGATTTTTGCGCCTTACTCTTTAGATCAACACAAGACAACTTTTACCGGAGGAAATCAAGTTAACTGCAACACCAGTGGAAATCTATTTGCCAATGCATATTATTTAATAAAACAAGAAGTACATTCTGATCAACAACCGCAACAGCGATTTTTGGAATGTGACATTGACATTAACATGCAAAGTTATGAGAATTCGGAACATTTGGGGCTACACCAGGTAAAACATGAAAAGGAAGACTTAGAAATTCAAAAATGTAGCATTTGTGGAAAATCGTACTCGGATTCTGTTTCTTTTGGAGAACATATGCTAGAACAACACTATTAATGACTAGGCTAAAATTGAACGTTTTCCGATAAAACTGTAAGCTTATGGAAAATTCAGATTCATTGCTATATATTACAGGGTTGGCCAAAAGTCGCGCACCAATGGGACTACCTTAATGCACAATATAAATGGGCTTATCCTTACCATTGT